>APFE031136876.1:49321-64241 GCA_000404065.3 Pinus taeda | reverse complement strand
CCTCCATCTCCACTATCCCCCCCCCACTCTCCCCCTATCACCCCCCGGTACCCTCTCCATTCCAGAACAAAAGACAAGGGTTCAGATGCGATTGGCTTGGACCCTATCTGTCTCCCGGCCTCCCAAAAATCATCTAGGGGACGCCCCTCTCAGCTCTCCAAAGCTAGACACATTGCAGATGAAGAAGTTGCCCTTGGGCGACAACAAACCATTGACACGGCCCTTAGAGCAAGGGATGGCCCTCAGCCTCACCCACCATGCAATTCTTGTCCTTCAACTATCGAGGGTCACTAGCCCCACCAAAAAACGAGCCCTCAGAAGACTGCTCACTTCGTCTGAATTAGATGTCATTTTCTTACAAGAAACCCTTTGCTCGACAGCATCCCTCATACCTACCCTCATCTCATGGAAACCGAATTGGACCTTCCTCGCTTTGGACGCATCTGGGAGATCGGGAGGTATTGCGATTGGTTTTTGTAACAAGTCTATGGAGCTTAGGAATGCATGGGGAGGCAGAGGTTTCTTGGGTATAGATGTATTCTCCCACTCTATTGGATCTGATATCCGTATCATTAATGTATATGGACCCTGTTTGGATAGAGAAACGTTCTGGAGGACCTTTCTCGACTCTGAACTTTTACAGGCAGATAATATCATCTTGGGTGGATATTTGAATTTTTCGTTGGGATATTGCGAATCCTGGGGTCACTCGGCCCAGGTGGAGCCTTTCCGACACAATCTCCACCTTACTTGAAGAGCATCAGTGGGTAGACATTCCTCCTGTCAGAATCCAGTACAGATGGAATAATAACAGAAGCGGCGATCACAGTCTTGCCAGAAGGCTAGACAGATTTCTCATCAAAGAAGCCTTCTTAACCCTTCATCCTCGTATTAGGCAATGGGCTGGCTCTGGAGGTATATCTGATCGTCGGCCTATATTTTTGGAACTTACAGATAACAATTAGAGGATTAAAAGCCCCTTCAAATTCAATGCCTCCTGGCTCAAGGATCCCCTCATACCTACAATTGGTGACTAAATATTGGAGATCCAATCCTATTTCGGATTGGGAGGATCATACTGTTGGCTTTATCAGGAAGCTGACGGACCTCAAGAGGATCTCTAGAGAATGGGCACACCAGAAGCGAATAAGAGATGATAACACGTTGAAGGAAGCAGAATGGGCCATAGCTATATTTGAAGGCTCATCAAATGGTACCTTTCTATCACAGGCAGACAAGGACTCATACACTTCCCTTGTCTCAAAACGTACCCATATCCTGAAGGAAAGAGAGCAGAGTTGGCGTCTCAGAAGCAGGGAAATATGGCTTGCTGAAGGTGACAACAATACCAAGTTTTATCATCAATTTGCAAATGGAAGGAAAGCCATCAATACTATCTGGGAGCTACAAAATGAACAAGGTCAAGTGGTATCAGCGCAGCAGGGCCTGGCGAGATTAGCCAATGAGCACTTCAAATCCATCTACAAGGCGCCTAGAGAAGTTAACATATTGGAAATAATGAGGGTGGCTGAACTTTTCCTTAGGTTTGTTCAACAGGAGGATTCAGAGAATCTGATGATGGAAGTGACGAAGGAGGAGCTTGAAGCCACCATCAAATGGTTCAAGAAAGATAAGAGTCCTGGACCTGATGGGTGGACTATCGAATTCTACATTGCATTTTTTGATATCCTGGGGGATGATTTACTTAGGATTGTGGAGGACTGCAGAAGAAGTGGCAACATTCCCTTAGCCATAAAATTTACCTTTATTGTCCTCATACTGAAATCTGATTCCCCTACCTCCTTCAATGATTTCAGACCCATCTCACTTTGTAACTGCCTCTATAAAATTATTGCTAAGATAATCGCAAATCGATTGAAGCCAATTATGTCTAAGCATATATCTCCTGAGCAATTTGCGTTTCTACAGCATCGAGAGATACATGAGGCGATTGCCACGGCTCAGGAACTCCTACACACTTTATAGACGAAGAAACAGAAAGGCATGATCTTGAAGGTGGATCTCTCGAAGGCTTTCGATAGAGCAAATTGGCTATATATTAGATTATTATTGACTCATCTGGGTTTCCTATTCGCATACATCAAATGGATCATGAGCTGCATAAAGGATGTAACTTACAATGTCTTACTAAATGGGGAAGCTACTCCTTTTTTCTTATCCGAGAGAGGGCTCAGACAGGGATGCCCTCTCTCCCCTCTTTTATTTTTACTGATTATGGAAGGATTAAGCAGATCCATCATCACTGCCAGCGACAGAAATCAGTTAGTTGGTATCAAGATCTCGGACAACCTTTATCTGACTCATCTTTTGTTTGTTGATGATGTCTTGATCTTCTTAAATGGCAGCTTAGGAGATTCCACTGTTCTACAAAATATCTTCAAACTCTTTCAACAGGCTACAGGGATGATAGTTAATGAAGATAAATCTACTATTACCATATTTGGATGCTCCCAGCACGAGACCTTTTATTCTACCTAGTGCTTTCCCTTCTCTGCCCTCAATTTGGAAGACGGGCTCAAATACCTGGGCTTCCAGCTGAAGCCCATTGGCTACAGGATTGCAGACTGGTCATGGATTATTGCGAAAGTGGAAAAATGTTTACAGATCTAGTACCATAAATATCTCTCATGGGCTGGTAGATTAATACTCATAAAGGCAGTTATTGAAGCCACACTTGTGTTCTGGATGACCCTAGCATGGATACCGAAAGGCATTCTGAGCAGACTTCAAAGGATATGCTGTAATTTTTATGGAAGGGTAACCAACCAGGGAATATCTTTGCATGGGTCAAATGGGACAGGATTTCATTACCTAAACGATGGGGAGGATGGGGCATAAAAAGGCTTGATCTGTTCTCGAAAGCACTGGCTGCAAAATTAGGCTGGAAACTCATCACCTCCAACAGTCTCTGGTCTCGGGTTGCTCAAGAAAAATATATATGGCCCATGAACTTGATGGATTGGTTCAGACAGACACATCATTCGAACAACAACATCTCCAACATTTGGAAGGCGATGATGAATGCATTACCCCTATTGCGACAAGGTATCACTTGGAGAATTAATGAAGGGAATGCAGTACGTATAGGCATCGACCCATGGGTGGGATGTGGTAATGCTCATAGATTGTCAACTGATCTGGTAAGATACTTGAACAATAGAGGTATCATTTACATCAAGCATATCGGAGATCGGATCAATTCCACATTTCTTCAACAGGCATGGAAATCGGCTCTCGACTTGGATATCCCTGAGCATTGGCGACTTGAATGGAAACATTACATTGAAGCCCTCCCTCAGGCACATATACGCCTGGCAGAGGAACCGGATGAGGTTATTTGGGCATTTGCAAAGAACGGATTGTACTCCCCCAAAGAAGGATACATCAGGCTCATGGATCCATATAAACCTCAGTCCATTGACCCGAACTGCAGATCTTTTTGGAAGCTCAAGGCTGCCCCTCGCACCCGCCTTTTACTGTGGAACATTATGTTTGACAAGATCCCTACTGGGGCCAATCTGATGAAAATATCCTTTCATGGACCTTTTCGGTGTCATCTTTGTCGACTCGATGAAGAGAACACAGAACACCTCTTCCTTAGCTGCCCTTCCTCCAAAGAATTTTGGAACTGTATCTCTGCTCACTATACTTCCCTCAATCCCTGACAAGGCATCAACATTCAAGATGCTTGGAAATCTTGGTGCCATGACCACAGGGGAAAAGCCAGGAACCTACCTCTTCTAGCTTGCTGGGCTATTTGGATCGCTACAAACCACTCCATTTTCAAACTCAAAGACCCCCACTGGTCTTCTATTCTGCTTCATACCATTGTTGATTATGACCTTCTTCCTGAGGATGACAATACTGCCCCTCCACGCACCATCATACTTGAAATCATAGACTTTACTAAACCTTGGGCATATCTTGATGTATCTGCTCAGGATGCAGGATGTGGAGGAGGAGCCATACTTCACCTGAATGCATCTCATAAGTACAAAATCTATATCAACCTGGGCAGGGGTACCAACAATTTCGCTGAGCTTTGTACAACGAAACACCTCATATATTTCGCCTTAGTACATCATTGCAGACATCTTCAGTTATTTCGTGATTCAAAAATTGTGTGTGACTGGCTCAACAATACATCACATTGTAATGCATATACATTGAGGCACATACTTGGAGAAGCTCAAAGATTGATATCCTCTTTTGACTCATTTGTTTGTCAACATATTTACAGGGAACAAAATTTGGAGGCTGATCATCTTTCAAAAGAGGCAGCGCATTTACAGGACGATGACTGGCTGATCCAGGAGGAAATCGATGGTACCCACCATCAATATTACCACAGACCTTTTGTTGATCATGGACAAATTGGGCTATAAGCCCAACACTTACTGATATCTTTGTAGATATTATGTTTTTTTTCCTATATCTATTTCTGCGGTTGTAAATATTACAGTTTTGGACTTGTGTGATGCCCCTAGTATAGTGGTAGTATTTTAAATTAAAGGCAATTAATTTGACTGTTTGACTATGGTTATGTTGGTAAAAATGAGTAATTATTATTGTATTACTGTTTAATTTAACTATGTGGTTAATTATTATTTTGTTTCTTCTAATCGTTGTTGAAAGAAAACAGTTTGACAATGGTTGTGGTAAAGTAGGACAGTTGTCAAAGAAGGAGATAAGAAAACCTAACTACCTTCTAGAAACGGTTGAGACTCTCGTAGGGGGAGGAAAAGAAAAGAAAGATGAGGAAACACTAAGTCTGGTGATGACCAGATAGGGGAGGAGGAGCCAAAAGATATAAAAAAAAAACGCTAAGTCTGGTAAGGACCAGATAGCGAGGCTCAGTGAGCTGTATCTGTGCAGCGAACGCTAAGTCTGGTGATGACCAGATAGCGTATATTTGGGAAGCAGAAATCTTCCTAGAACCGCTACGTCTGGTAGTGACTAGATAGCGTAGGTCTAGCGACGCTAGAAGTCTTGCAGGAGTGCTTGGGGGTGGAAGGTTGAGTAGGACCCTCCTAAGGTCGGGAGGTTGACAAGCGCATTAGGGAGGTTTGCTCTCTGTTCAAGTATGAAATGACTGAAGAACTAGCAGTCCTGGTTTTCATTTATATACTTGCTCAAATTCTAATATTTATGGAAAAACAAATAACTGTGATTATATGTATAAAAGAAAGAACTATGAATTAATATAGACAGTAAACGACTAAATTGGTGTAATTCATAAAGTATTCAAGATTGAGCTCACTGTCTAGCCACTGTAAAACTGAGAAAAGAATCAAAACCAGGGTCTTATTTTCCAAGATAAATCTTCGTAAATAGTAGCAAAGAATTGAATAAACAAGGTCATATTTGTATATGAAACTGCTTTTTGAAACCAAGCCTGAAATCAATATACATATACGAGTATTCCCATGGTCTTGCAAAAACTAAAATAACATAAATATAAGAATAGCTAAACGCATGCAATTACAAGCTAAACTCCTGAAAGATTTCCGTAGCACCTCTTTCTTACAGGAGTAGCTATAGATCATACAATACGGGAATGGGACCAACCTTGGATTTAACCGTAGCTAGAAAAGACCAATGTTCAAGTAAACAAACATTAAAGAAACATTCTCAAACTATAAGAATGGTAACAGTCATTGGAAAAGTCGTGGCAATAATACTGTAAATGAAAAAAAAACGTATCTGGTATGAATAGGGCAGTGTAGTCGTAAATGGGGTTTCCAACTATAACAGGCAACCTTCAATCATCAAACAAATAATCGTATTCCAACCCTGGAAATAGTACCAAATATCGAAACCATGCACGGTGGATTAAAAACGGGAAATACAATCTTTCTGCAGCTAGCTAGGAGCTTCAATATGCAGACCAATACTAAACCATATAAACTAATTTCATAACCATTAACGATAAACATTGCAGCGGAAGGAAAAATGCATGCATTAAACCAATAATGGATGAATATGTAAGAGTCATGCAAACTACAACGTTAAATAAGTATTCACCCGGAAATAACCCACAAAAGGGTTCGCCCTTGGTTCTGTAAAAATAAAATATACATTAATAAGTTTGATAACCGGTGCAACTCAGCCAGTTCTCTGTCCTCAGAACTATTCCGAGGGGAAACCAAATACATTACAGAAAACCAGAGTAGGCCTGCGGCCTTATCAAAAAAAATAAATACAACTAGTAAAACCCCATATCCAGAACAAAACCCAGGCGGGCTTTCCTAGAAGGGAAACAGCTTCGCCATTTCTCCGGATTCACCATCTACTCTTAAATCTATGGAGGCAGATGCTTCTTACCCAGAAGGTGACCTGAGTAATGGAGTTTTGACTGGTTGCCTACCTGGGAGTCGGTCACGATACCATGGCTGAGTACCTGTGACAGGGAAATCACCCAAAACTCTGGTAAGAGCAAGAACATTATTAAAATTCATAACCGAAAACAACAATTACCAAAGCGAGCGGTGTGCAAGCTTACCATGAACGTCGTCGGTAGGCAGAGATTCTATGAACCGCCAGGAGTAACCTGTTTGGAAGGATGAGCTGTGTGAATTCAAATCGCTAGAGACCTGTAGGAGATGGAAACCCTCTCCAGAATGAGCTCGAGAGAGTTCGGATTCCGCATAGAAATCCTCCACTAGTACTTTCCATACCGGAATCAATGCAGATCGTTGATCTGGGAGGACTCCTCTCCACCGTTGATAATGGCGTAGTAACCCAGGAGGAGAGCTCCAGTAATGGGATGCTCGTGCTGTGTCTGTTAGGACAGAGGAGGTACCAAGTGGACGAACCATGCACGTCAGCATAGCTAGCTGGAGTTTGAAACCCGCGTGATGGACATGGGGAAACATCAGGCAGGTGCACGCTCCAAGCGCCAGGTGGATGGGGCAGTAATCGTGGTGAGAAAACCAACACATCCTGAGTTGGAAACCGGGAAGAATGGCTAGTATAAGAATCCAGCCCCGATGTCAACTTTAATGAACGCATAATTTGATTTAAAGATTTATACAGTGCACAATTAATAAGTTGTGGACCCATAGGAAAGCCCTCGAACTCTGAGGATTGTGCTAAGTATCAATGTCAAAGAAATGATTTACTGTTCTGTTGTGTAATAAAGTTTTTTTTTATATATATATATATTAAAGAGGGAGGTATTACAAGTGGTATCAGAGCGAGGTTACAACACTGTGACCTCGGGACTAATCATAGCAGCAAATTGAAATATAAGTAACTTAATTAATAAATAATTAAGGGATATCGGACAAGGTTGTTGTATATCTTATATGTTGAAATGTACTAATCTGTTGAACTCAGGTGATGGCAAATTATGAGGAGAACGAGCAGTGCTCCTCACAAGAATGAGGACAGGCCAGAAACCATCACCCACCCTCAGGGGAATCCTGAAATTTGGGTGAAATTGGGGGAGGAGGATCGCAACACCAATTTGACTATATTGGAGACAATCCAGGGGGAGTTTTGGAAGATCAAGCCGCCACATTTTGATGGGGAGTCTGAGGAGGCAGCGAAAGCTTGGCTAATTAATATGAACAAATATTTCCAAGTTTACGAATATGATCACAATCTTAAGGCACGACTGGCTACTTTCCAGCTGCAAGGTAAAGCTAGTTTGTGGTGGGAGGAAGTCAAGATAGTGCGGGGAGTGAGTGAGAAGGATATAACTTCAGAAACTTTTCAAAGATACTTTAAAGAAAAATATTTAACAGAACGTTTCTACGATGAAAAGGCAAGGGAATTTCATGATCTGCGACTTGGGCAGCAGACCATGGATGAATTTATTACTAAATTTACGTCTATGCTCCGCTATGTACCGTATATTCGGGAGGAAAAGGCAAAAGTGCAACGGTTGTTAGCAGTCTACCCCAGACAATGAGGGAAAGAATCGAATTTGATAACCCGAAGACTATGGATGAAGCAATACGGAAAGCTAGAATTTGCTATCAGCAGAATAAACAGAAGGGAGAAAATTTTGGGAAGCGTTGGATAGTTAAAAAGGGTAGCAGAACGACTATGGGTGCAAAGGGAGCTCATGGCAGTTTCAGTAAAGGATTTTCCAAGGGGCCAGGCAATAGGAACCAGCCCAAAAACGAGCTCAGATTAAAGCCATCAAATGAATCCAAATACAACGAGCAATTGGGCAGAGCTGATAACGAGGGGACAGTTAGGCCACCAATACAGTGTTGGGGGTGTGGCGGGCCCCATTATATTAAGAATTTCCCTCATCGAAAGGGTAATGATCAGGTGTCCCAGGTTTACAAAGCATCTACAGTGGGAGATGTGGCTCGGTCCATACCAAGAATAAACGCTGCCCTCGAGGACCGTCAAGCTGATTACCAGCCGACGGTGGTAGAGTTCGAAGGTAAGATTTTTGATTGAACTATTTCTATTTTAGTTGACCCAGGAGCTACATTAAGTTATGTTAGTCCCAAGGTTGTGGAAAACTGTAAATTGCAATCTGTTAACTTTAAAAGTCCATGGCTAGTCCAGCTCGCTACTGGGGCAAAAAGGCGAGTGCTGGCCAAGGTCAGCAACTGTCCACTGAGGAAAGATGGTCAGACAGTGACGACATAATTGAAATTGTTTCCTCTCGGATCATATGATGTGCTGATCGGAATGGACTGGCTGGAAAAACGATGGTCCATAATAAATTGTAAAACAAAGACAATTTCTTATCAGGACGAACTGGGAAACAAACAAGAAATTCAAGGTATTCTTAAGCCTGTGCAGATTCGGCCAATTACCGCCTCACAATTGGCTAAATGCATCAGGGAAAAGTGTCAAGTATATGCAATTCAAGTGGGTTATGCCAGTTCAAGAGATAAAGTTAATACTTTGGAAGGCATACCAGTGGTGCAAGAATTTGCAGACGTGTTTCCCAAAGAAATACCAGGGCTGCCACCTAAGAGAAATTTGGACTTTACCATAGAGCTGGTACCTGGTGCAGCCCCGGTGTCCCGAGCACCATACCGAATGAGTGTGCCGGAATTGATAGAATTAAAGATGCAACTGCAAGAGCTGTTGGACAAGAAGTACATCCACCCCAACATATCACTCTAGGGAGCCCCTGTATTGTTTGTCTGGAAGAAGGATGGAACTCTCCGTATGTGCATAGATTATCGACAGCTGAATAAATTAACAGTTAAAAATAAATACGCACTACCACACATCGATGAACTGTTTGATCAGGTGAAAGGGGTGACGGTATTTTCAAAGATTGATTTGAGATCCGGACACCACCACATCAGAATTAAGGAGGAGGACATAGCCAAAACTGCTTTTCGAACCCGTTATGAACACTATGAGTTTGTGGTGCTGCCTTTCGGGCTGACCAATGCACCTGCGACGTTTATGTGCTTGATGACAAGTGTATTTCATAGGTATTCGGATAAATTCGTGTTAATTTTTATTGATGATATACTAATATATTCCTGGAATGTCAAAGAGCATGAGGAGCATCTCAGGTTCGTATTGCAAATGCTACGGGAACATCAGCTGTACGCTAAGTATAGCAAATGCGATTTCTATAAGGAGCAGATCCAGTATCTAGGACATATCATCACTAAAGAGGGCATTGCGGTGGACCCCGAAAAAATAAGAACTATAATGGAATGGCCAATACTGAAAGATGTGGCAGATATAAGGTCTTTCATGGGACTAGCAAGATATTATAGGCGATTTGTGGAAGGATTTTCAAGGGTTGCTTACCCTATCACTTCCTTACAAAAAAAGGGAAAAATATTTAAATGGACTGCGGAATGTCAGCAAAGCTTTGAACAGCTCAAACATCTGCTCACAACTGCACCAGTGTTGAGCATTGCAGACCCGGAAAAGGATTACGTGGTCTGCACTGATGCAAGTAAAGAAGGTGTAGGAGGGGTGTTGATGCAGGAAGGGAAAGTGATCGCTTACAAATCCAGAAAATTGAAAGAGCATGAGCAGAAGTATTCTGCTTATGATCTGGAACTAATCGTTGTTTTGCATGCATTAAAAATGTGGCGCCATTATCTGATAGGGAAAAAATTCTTATTGATGACAGACCACCACAGCCTGACTAGCTATTTTAACCAACCGACTTTAAACGCTAGGCAAGCTTGGTGGGTGGACTTCTTGAGTGGATTCGATTTCGAGATCAAGCACCTGAAAGGAAAAGAAAATCGGGTGGCTGATGCTCTAAGCCGGAAGGTGCATTGCCTATATGAAATTTCCTTTAGTGAAGGATGGTCTACCCTCAGCGAAGAAATAAAAGGGGTTCCTGAGCAAGATCAAATTTATCAACAAAAGAAGTAGCAAGTGAAAAATTTGACCAGCCACATAATGCAACAGGGCTATGAGTTGAATGCAGTAGGTATATTATACTACAGAAAAAGAATATATATACCCAATCAAGATGAAGTCAAGAAAAAGGTTTTAGATGAATATCATAAAAGTCCTTATGCAGGACACTCGGGTTACCAAAAGCTCATCACCTCGCTTCGGAAGGAATATTACTGGCCAGGCATGAAGAGGGATGTAACAGATTACCTGGCACGATGCATAGTATGTCAGCAGGTTAAGGCCGAACATCAACACCTTGCAGGGCTATTACAGCCATTACCCATACCAGAATGGAAGTGGGAGATTATTACTATGGATTTTATCACAGGGTTTTACCTAAATCCAAAAAGAATAATGATTCCATCATGGTTGTGGTGGACAAACTCAGCAAATTAGCCCACTTCATACCGGTACAGTCTACCTATCGTGCGGCACAAATTGCAAATATCTTTATGCAGAATATCTTTAAGCTCCATGGTTTTCCCAAAACAATAATATCTGACCGCGATGTTCACATCGACCTTCTGGAGGACTTTATTTGAAGGTTTGGGAACTCAACTAAATTTTAGTACCGCATATCATCCGCAGACCAACGGGCAGACTGAGTGGGTAAACCAAGTGGTGGAAGATATGCTAAGATCTTATGTGATGCAGCAACCGACTCGGTGGGAAGAGTATTTGCATCTGGTGGAGTTTTCATAAAATAATGGCTATCATTCTTCCTTACAGATGAGCCCATTCGAAGTACTTTACGGGCGAAAATGCCATACACGATCTAGTTGGGGTGGACCTGAAGACAGACTCATGTTGGGTCCTGAGATGTTAAAAGAGATGGAAGAAATGGTTAAGAGTGTGCGGGCCAACTTAAAGGTAGCCCAAGATAGACAAAAAAGTTTTGCGGATCGGAAGAGGAATTTTAAAGAATATTAGGTAGGAGAGAATGTATATGTAATAATTCGGGCAAAACAAAGTACCTTACAATGGAGCAGTTGCGCCAAATTGGCACCCCCTCTTTTGTGGACCCTTCCAAATTTTAGCAAGGATTGGGCCGTTGGCTTATCAACTAGCCCTACACAGCCACATCCGGGTCCATAACGTCTTCCATGTGTCAATATTAAAGAAATATGTCTATGACCCTAAACACATAATTAGTTGGCAAGACACTCAGGTAAGAATATGCCTTAAGTAGCATAAATAAAAAATTGGTCATTAAGGAGGAGACTGATTGAAATATTGTGTGTTTCAGGTGGAGCTGGAAGGAGAATTTCTGGTTGAGCCAGTGAGCATATTAGATCGGAGAAGGGTCGTGCTGCGGAAACGAGCCATCATCCAGGTAAAAGTGCAATGGCAGCGCTTCGGACCGGATGAGGCCACCTGGGAGGATGAGCAGAGCATGAAGGAAGCTTATCCCGAACTGTTTACGGGTGAAAAACATCGGGACGATGTTGAACTTTAGGAGGGGGAGATGTGATGCCCCTAGTACAGTGGTAGTATTTTAAATTAAAGGCAGTTAATTTGACTATCTGACTATGGTTATGTTAGTAAAACTGAGTAATTATTATTGTATTACTGTTTAATTTAACTATAAGGTTAATTATTATTTTGTTGCTTCTAATCGCTGTTGAAAGAAAATAGTTTGACAATGGCTGTGGTGCCTCCTCATGAGAGGAGGATTAAAATTAAAGTAGGACAGTTGTCAAAGAAGGAGATAAGAAAACCTAAATACCTTCTGGAAATGGTTGAGACTCTCGTAGGGGGAGGAAAAGAAAAGAAAGAAGAGGAAACACTAAGTCTGGTGATGACCAGATAGTGGAGGAGGAGCCAAAAGATAAAACAAAACGCTAAGTCTGGTAAGGACCAGATAGTGAGGCTCAGTGAGCTGTATCCGTGTAGCGAACGCTAAGTCTGGTGATGACTAGATAGCATATATTTGGGAAGCAGAAATCTTCCTGGAACCGCTACGTCTGGTAGTGACCAGATAGCGCAGGTCTACCGACGCTAGAAGTCTTGCAGGCAACAGGAGTCTTGCAGGAGTGCTTGGGGGTGGAAGGTCAAGTAGGACCCTCCTAAGGTCAGGAGGTTGACAAGCGCATTAGGGAGGTTTTCTCTATGTTCAGGTATGAAATGACTGAAGAACTAGCAGTCCTGGTTTTCATTTATATACTTGCTCAAATTCTAATATTTATGGAAAAACAAAGAACTGTGATTATATATATATAAAAAGAACTATGAATTAATATAGACAGTAAATGACTAAATTGGTGTAATTCATAAAGTATTCAAGATTGAGTTCATTGTGTATCCACTGTAATACCGAGAAAAGAATCAAAACCAGGTTCCTATTTTCCAAGATAAATCTTCGTAAATAGTAGCAAAGAATTGAATAAACAAGGTCATATTTGTATATGAAACTGCATTTTGAAACCAAGCCTGAAATCAATATACATATACGAGTATTCCCATGGTCTTGCAAAAACTAAAATAACATAAATATAAGAATAGCTAAACGCATGCAATTACAGGCTAAACTCCTGACAGATTGCCGTAGCACCTCTTTCTTATAGGAGTAGCTATAGATCATACAATACGGGAATGGGACCAACCTTGCATATAACTGTAGCTAGAAAAGACCAATGTTCAAGTAAACAAACATTAAAGAAACATTCTCAGACTATAAGAATGGTAACAGTCATTGGAAAAGTCATGGCAATAATACTGTAAATGAAAAAAAAAACGTACCCGGTATGAATAGGGTAGTGTAGTCGTAAATTCGGTTTCCAACTATAACAGGCAGCCTTCAATCATCAAACAAATAACCGTATTATAACCCTGGAAATAGTACCAAATATCGAAACCCTGCACGGTGGATTAAAAACGGGAAATACAATCTTTCTACAGCTAGCTGGGAGCTTCAATATGCAGACCAATACTAAACCATATAAACTAATTTCATAACCATTAACGATAAACATTGTAGCGGAAGGAAAAATGCATACATTAACCCAATAATGGATGAATATGTAACAGTCGTGCAAACTACAACGTTAAATAAGTATTCACCCAGAAATAACCCACAAAAGGGTTCGACCCTTGGTTCTGTAAAAATAAAATATACATTAAGAAGTTTGATAACCGACGCAACTCGGCCAGTGCTCTGTCCTCAGAACTGTTCCAAGGGGAAACCAAATACATTACAGAAAACTCAGGCGGGCTTGCCTAGAAGGGAAACAGCGCCGCCATTTCTCCGAATTCACCATCTACTCTTAAATCTATGGAGGCAGATGCTTCTTACCTAGAAGGTGACCTGAGTAGTGGAGTCTGCACTGGTCGCCTACCTGGGAGTTGGTCACGATACCATGGCTGAGTACCTGTGACAGGGAAATCACCCAAAACTCTGGCAAGAGCAAGAACATTATTAAAATTCATAACCGAAAACAACAATTACCAAAGCGAGCGGTGTGCAGGCTTACCGTGAACGTCGTCGGTAGGCAGAGATTCTATGAACCGCCAGGAGTAACCTGTTTGGAAGGATGGGCTGTGTGAATTCAAATCGCCAGAGACCTGTAGGAGCCAGAAACCCTCTCTAGAATGAGCTTGAGAGAGTTCGGATGCCGCATAGAAACCCTCCAACAGTACTTTCCATACTAGAATCAATGCAGATCGTTGATCTGGGAGGACTCCTCTCCACTGTTGATAATGGCGTAGTAACCCAGGAGGAGAGCTCCAGTAATGGGATGCTCGTGTTGTGTCTGTTAGGACAGAGGAGGTACCAAGTGGACGAACCATACACGTCAGCATAGCTAGCTGGAGTTTGAAACTCGCGTGATGGACATGGGGAAACGTCGGGCAAGTGCACGCTCCAAGCACCAGGTGGATGGGGCAGTAATCGTGGTGAGCAAACCAACACATCCTGAGTTGACAACCGGGAAGAATGGCTAGTATAAGAATCCAGCGCCGATGTCAACTTTAATGAACACATAATTTGGTTTAAAGATTTATACAGTGCACAATTAATAAGTTGTGGACCCATAGGAAAGCCCTCGAACTCCGAGGATTGTGCTAAGTATCAATGTCAAAGAAATGATTTACTGTTCTGCTGTGTAATAAAGTTATTTTTTATTTTATTTTATTTTATTTATTTATATATATATTAAAGAGGGAGGTATTACAACTTGGCACATAGTACAACTCTCTGCGTAGAGACGATACAATTTTGGTTTTATTTCCTCCTCCATGCTGAGGGAAGTTTTGATACAACTTGGTTGATGACTGGCTCCCTGCGAGGAGTAATAGTGATTAACAGTTAAGTTTATTTCTAGACAGTTTCTTGTATCTTGATCGGCAATCTTACATCCTTATGAATATGCTTTGGCATCTACAAAATATAATTTCTTATATATTAATAGACATTACGATTTTTTCCATAAAAAAAATAATAATGAAAAATAAATAAATTTATTACATACATCGAAAGTTAAATATAAAATTATAACTTGAGTCATAGTTTCATATTCTCGTCCCCTCTTTTGCCAAATTATTAGTT
>APFE031136876.1:29509-48734 GCA_000404065.3 Pinus taeda | reverse complement strand
TTTTTTCACATTTATTTCTTTACAAATATCTCAATTTTCTATGTCATATTATCATTTTGTCTTTATTGTTTTTCTAAAATTTAAAAGGGGAAAATCTGATATTTTACTTAGATCATATGGTTGTCATTTTTTATGTTTAAAAGGCCCTTTTTTTTTTTTTTTTTTTTTTAATGAATTATAACATCAAGATATATTTCTTATAGGTGGTGACCTATTTAATGATAATGCTAGTGTTAATTATTAAAAATCGTTGTTCATGGTCCAAGTATTAAATTTATTTAAAATTTCCGTGTTTCAACATCATTTAATTTGGAAGACATTTACAAAATTCAATATTGACATAATTGCATGCATACATGAACAATTCATAATGAATCATTTACATCATACTTTAAAAAAATTGCCAAAGAGTTTCTAATGTCATTAAACATTGAGACAAGTAAAAGAAAGAGTTGTATTAGAGATCCTGAATCAAAATAGCATTTTGGATACAATCCTCAGATATTCTATGGTAAACATCATGAATATAAAATTGTACAAGAAATATAAAAAATAGCACAAAGGGATCTCATGGTTCTTAATATAGTTAAAATGTATCTATTTACGTAAAATTACCAATCATGGCGACAATCTACTAAACCTACATATTACTACCTCAAATTTAAGTAATAAATTGAATTCATTTACCTTCCACTACTTGACCTTCAAAGTTGGCATTTCATCCAATTTCTTAGCATTATGCGGGCTTAGCACAACAAGGATTATCGCTAATGGAAGAAGACATAACCCAAAACCACCCTCCTTGTAGATTCATTATCATATAGTGTGATCCTTGTAGATTTCATAATCATATAGTGTGATTAGGTTCTCCAATTACTTACCCTCATATTGTAGGCATTGAGATGTTAAGATAACCACTTTGGCTTGGTGTTCATTCTTGAAGGAAATAATAAAATTCAAAGAATTTACTAGAATGATAATGGATTTCTCCACAGTAGTTCTCACAAATTTTTGATAACACTACTTGTAATAATGAATTAAATTAAAAGGTGTGAGATTTCCCACTTAAGCTCTCAAATATACTTGAATCACCTAGAGAGGTTTAGATCTTCCCAAAAGTAGTCAAATATGACCATATTTTCTTAAATCAATTCAAGAAAACATGAAGTTGTACTAGATGACACATATTTGCTAGAATCTAATTACTTCACATAAAACATAGGTTGATAAAAAGCTAACTACATAGTTTGATCCCTGCCGATTGGAATACATCAGTCATGGCTGCTTGTATTATAGATTAGAAGATGGGATATAAAGAATACCAAACTTTTCCTTTCTATATCTTATGGGGAATTTGGAAATGCGAAAATATGTTTGTTTTTTAGAATTATTCATTGGACATCAATCAAACCAATATTAATATATTTTCATACTTCAATGAGACTTGTCTTGGGATTGAAGAGATGCATTAAATAGGTGGAGATTTGGCATCGATATCTAGTGAGGTTTTCTTATCGGGTTGCAAATAACAACATTTGTGGGAGTGGTGCATATATAGTTATTAAGCTTGGACAATACTATTATTTCTACTAGTTCAATGGGATGGGCACCAACTCGAGGGTAGAGATCATTGCACTATGGGGTATATTATATTGTGCAAAATGGTTATAGATAGAGGTAATATACGTATTTGGTGACATAATGCAATTATTGAGTGAGTTGCAGACAAGATTTCCTTTGATCCTCCCATACTTGATTAAAAATATGCTTGTACTATTTGATGGGCTAACTTTTAATCATATATTCTGTGAACAAAATAGGAATGCAAATGCATTATCAAAATTTGGCCATTGATATCTTCCTAGAGATATCATCTACATTGCATATAACAATCACTATTATCTTGGGTCAGGAAAAATCTTCTATAGATGATATAGTATGGGATTTTTTTGTTTATTGTCATCAGTGTTTCTAGCAATAATATAATTGTTGTGGTCATATGTAGATATCATATTTATATTTAAAAGATGTAGTTGTTTTTGGATGAATTTTTATAGATGCCATATGGGATACATTGGAAATATTGTTAAATAGGGGTATCTTTGGTGATTAATGCAAGAATGATGATAAATATTAATATATGTAAACATACTTATTAATAGAAAGTGTGTTGATTTTCTCCTTCTAAAGAAGAAGAAGAAGAAGAAGCAAACTACACACTCCAAAATGAAGGCGCTCTACTAATTCTTAACAAAAATTACAAGATACTTCAATGACATGAAAGTGAAAAGTTTCCAAAATAATAAATGAAACATTTATAACTATTTCCTCACCTATAAATCCTTCATCACTAAGTGCACATAAAATGAAAATATAAATGTGTATCCCTCTTCAATTTCTTTAATAATAACACCCTAAGATTTGAATAATGTAACAATAAAATTTCCCTTTTCTCATCTATAAAATGTAGTAACACGTTAAGAGAAAGTAGTTGAGTTCTATAGAGAAAAAATACCATTGTAATGTTGTAAAACCTTTACACCTTACCCATAACAAAATCTTTCGTCAAGACCCATGACAAAGTCTTTCGTCAAGACCCATGACAAAGTCTTTCCTCAAGACCTTATCACAAAATATTTGAATAATTACCTTTTCTATGAGGAGCATATATATATATGATTTTATTTAATAACATAGATATTTTAATGAATAGATACACAATTTCATTGCTTTATGTTTTATTTTTTATTTTTATATTTTGTATTAAGTTTTTTGAAATTTATTAGGGATCTATTAAATTCCATATGAGTCATATAGTTTGCATAATCTAAGTGTCTTACAATTTTTAAGTTTTTAAGGTACTAATCCATTTATACATTCAATAATACAATTTGAATAATTAAAAATTACAATCTCATTAAAATATATATATTAATAAATTGTGAAGGAAAAATATTAAAAACATCATAAAATAAATTTTGAATTATATTTATTTTAATGTTAAAAAACCTTTTATATTCACATATACTTGAATTTCTTAAAAAATAGATAATTATTTATACATAAAAAAAATACATTAACATTTATATTAATTTCATACATTTTCAAACCTAAATACTTTTGATTACAACAATTTTAAATTACTTCAACAAATATTCAAATTTTTCATATTCACATTTAGATTCAAAAGCTTAAACAAAATTCTAAACAAAAAATGACTTTACAAATAACAAAAAGGTAGGCGATAAGAACCCTTAGCCTTCCGGCAATATGATGCATCTAAACCAACCTAGATCCATCTTACCCTAGGATCTATCAAGCGCCAAGAGGGATCAAATATCTTTTTTTAGTGCACAATTTGAGGAAAGGTTTGCACCTCGAGAGATTTGATCCCTCTCAACGCTTGATAGGTTCGAGGTTAAGATGGATCTAGGTTAGTTTCTTTTTTACTAATGCAAGAGTCGTGCCTTCTATTAAAAATGTTCAAAGGGTAAAATTACATATAATACAAACGACCATAGGCTAAACCTTTTAGCCCTAGGTAAAAGCCTCACCAAAATAAAAATTCGCCAACTAGGTCTTAAAGACCCAAACAACAGACCCAAAGCAACTCAAATCCAAAATAAACGATGCATAAAAGGCCAAAAGACCCAGACCCACAAACACGCACGTTGTTCCCTGACCGTTGATTTTCCTTGCCTGATCCAACGGTGGAGGATCATATCGCATGAACCAAAAGCACAGAGAATTACCGGCGATCACCTTGTGACCCACCGCGCGATAAAAGACCCGGACCCACCAACGTGCATGCTGCTCCCTGACCATTGATTCTCCTCGCTTGATCCAATGGCAGAGGATCATATCGCATGAACCAAAAGCACAGAGAATTATCGTGTGATGAGGACGATATTCTCTCCCCAACCTTGGCCACGTGTTGCGTGGTGAGTGCAATCGCTCCCATCTCTGAAAAACTACTCCCGACTTTAAGGGCATGCGATAAACAAGAAACCACCCCGAGGGTGGTATTGACACCACTGGAAGTAATGCATGGGGTTTTGAGTCTGCTGAGAAAGCCGAGCCTCCAGTCCCTCGCACCATCCCAACTCCTCAGGCGCTTGAACCAAAGGAAGATGAAAATATTCTTACCATTCTTGATGTTCTCCATTCGGTCATCCGAGAACCACTGTCTGCCGAGCAACTTCCACCTGAGACTTCTGGGTTTGCACTTACCTGGGATGACGAGGCAGACAAAGACCTGCATCCCAATTGTAACATCACTTCTGAATAACACTTCATATAGAATCCGAATCAACTAGACCCCATCTCTGCGACTCTGTTTCGAAATAACGTTCTGTCCTCATCCGCCTGATTGAGACAATGCTCCCTCAATCTATTCTGAGGCATCTCTTGCCAACTCAGCTTGACCTTGATTTTGGTGTAGAGCACCCCTTGATTGGCTAGAATGTCTGCCAATTTATTTGTCATCCTTCGCACATGAGTAAAACTCACGGTTCGCAAGCATAGAAGGTGAAACTGAATCCTTTGAAAGACCTGAAGCAGCCTCCAGTGTCTTGAGACTTTTTCCGGCTTTGTGTCACAACAGATTCTCTTGACCGAATTAATGATTAACTCAGAATCAGTTTCAATTATTATATTCTGGAAATTGTCCTGCTTTAGGATTTCTAAACATTGCTCAAGTGCCATTAATTCCGCCATATTGTTTGTAGCTCTTCCCAAATGGAAATGAAAAATAAAAAGGGTGCTTCCATTTTCATCCCTTAACACCCCTCCAAAACCAGCAAGACCCGAGTTGCCTTTTGAGGCCCCATTAATGTTGCATTTCAAAAAACCCTTAGGGGGAGGATGCCAGCAGTCTGGCTTATTGACCAGTTTCTTCACCTTCCTGTCTATGCCCTGAGGTATAAGCCCTTGCATACCCAACTGAAGAAGTATCTGCATTTCAGCTTCTGAAGGTGGATTCTTTGGGGAAGTTCACACTAAAGTTCCCACCGTCTCCTTAAGCTGTCTTAAGATCTGCGCAATAATGCGCTGGGAGGAATTTTTTTCATTTTTGAAGATTCTATAGTTCCTTTCTTTCCAGACATTCCATATTATGAATCTTGGAGTTAAAGCCCAAGCTGAGCAAAGAATTTCATAATCAGAGAAGTTTCTTCTCCAGTTATTAAGGGTATTGATAATGCTTCATTTATCCCTGTCTGTCTATTTGAAAATTGTGGCAAAAGTATCCCACAACTTGGAGGTGAAAATACAATTATTGAGAAGGTGCTCCATCGTTTCCTCTTGGGATTCACAAAGCTGACATCTAGAAGGTCCCATAACACCCCTTTTACGAATGTTTTCCTTTCTTATGATATACCACCCACATGAAGAGTTTGATTTTCATCCATCCTTGATGCCTCCATAGGTTCTGCCAAACCCTGTCCAGTTCATTAGAATCCAGCTCCAGGATTATGTGCTTTGCCTCCTTAAGATTGAAGGTACCTTCATTATTGTTTCCCCATCTAAGTTGGTCATGCCCCTCTGAATCCAGAATTTTCCTTTGGTACAACATTGTCAGAAGTGCATTAGCTTTTGCTTTCAAGGGGCTATCATTCTGTATCCATATTCTTCCAAGTTCTCCATTTTCCTTCACTATTGGTTTGATCCCAAAAATCTTTTACCTTAATTAACCCTTTGGTATCAGTTTCTTTCTTGAGGTCCACAAAGTCCTCTCTTAGAAGTGTAGGTTCTTGTTGCCATTTATCCTCCCAAAACAAAGCAAGATCTCCCTCCTTGATTTCCCAGAAGCTATTTTTTTGCACTAAGCCTCTATTCTCCCAGGCTTTATTCCAGATGTATGAGCCTTTTATGATTCCAGTCATCCTTATGTGATCATTATCTTGCCAATTGCTGGTGTATTTTTCTTTCCAAATACGAGCCCTTTGAGCCTTTGGATCTTTTACCCAACGCCACCATAATTTTGCCCCTAAAACTTTTCTTAGCACTTCTGGATCATCCAGTCCAAGACCTTCGTGGTTTTTAGGTTTTCAAATCTTATCCTAAGTTACCAAGGCCCATTTCTTTCTCTCCTCCCCCTTACCCCAAAGGAAGTCTCTTCGAATGGTTCTAAATTGTTGCAAAACTCCTTTTGGAGCTGGAAGGGCTGAAAGCATGAAGACGAGGATTGATTGAAGTACAACTTTTGTAAGCACCAACCGACTTGCCAAGTTTAAAGATCTAATAGTCCATTTCTGAGTTTTATCTTACATCTTGTTAATCACCGGCTCCCAAATGCTCTTGTGAAAAGGTTTATCAGTTAGAGGAACTCCCAAGTATTTGGAAGGAAGGACATCCCTTTGAAAGCCTAGAATTCTGGAGATATTCCTCTGGATAGCAATATTAGTGTTAAAGAAGAAAATCTTAGATCTCGAGAGATTTACCTACATACCTGTAGCCATGGCAAAGTCACTCAGGATTTTTTTATAAGCTAGTGCTTCTTTGACTGTGGGGATGCCCTGTAGCATGGTGTCATCAACAAATTGTTGATGGGTCAAAGCTTGTCCAGTCTCAGAGAGTTGGAGACCCTTGATGTTACCCACTTCTTTAGCATGCTTGATAGATCGACCAAGTCCTTCCATCATGAGAATAAAGAGAAAGGGGGAGAGCGAATCTCCCTGCCTGAGGCATCTTGAAGGAGTAAAAGTCTTGGATGGAGAACCATTAACTAGAATTGAAAAGCTAGAAGAAGTTACTAGGGCCATAACCCATCTTACCCAGTTATGGTCAAATCTAAAGGCTAGAAGGACCTTCCTGATATAGGTCCAATTCAACTTATCATAAGCTTTGGCTAGGTCCAATTGCATAATCATTCCCACCTTCCTATTGCTTAGCAATGAATGAACCACCTCATGCGCTTGAATGATGTTATTGATAATTTGTCTACCCTCCACATATCGTGATTGCTCCCCAAAAAATAGACTAGGAAGAAGGGGTTTGAGTCTATTGGAAATAACTTTGGATATTATCTTGTATACCACATTGCACAAAGCTATGGGTCTAAATCTATTTGGAGTCTGAGCACTATCCTGTTTGGGGATTGAAGAGATGAAGGATGTATTGAGTACCTTCATAATGGTTCTATTCATCCTGGAGTCGTCCATGAGATTCAGAATATCTTGCTTCACAATGTTCCAGCAAGCTTTAAAGAAATCCACATTGAAACCATCAGGGCCTGGTGCTTTACCATTATGCATTTCTTTGATGACCTCAATAACCTCCTCTTTAGTCACTGGCATATTGAGATTGAAATTATCCTCTCTTGTTACTAGCTTAGGTATGTGCCTTGTTAAGTCCTTGATAAAATGAGCTCTATCTAAAATAGTCTCCTCTGCAATACTTCGAAAGTGCTGAACCAAAACAACTTCTATATCTTCATGGGTATTCAGTAGTTGACCTTCGACGTCCTTGATCGATGAGATCCTGTTATGAGATCTGTTCGCCATGGTGGATCTGTGGAAAAACCTAGTGTTTCGCTCCCCTTCTTTTAGCCATTGAACTCTTGATTTTTGTCTCCAAAATATCTCCTCTTGTTTACATAAGTTCTCCCAATCTTGATGATGCTTGGTGACTTGATCATTTCTAACTCTATCAAATCCATCCGTGATAAGGGCTTGATTGAGTTCTTGCATTTTACCTTCAACAACTTTTTTCGCTTCAAAAATATTACCAAATTCATTCTTTTTCCAATCTTTGAGTTTGAACTTGATGTGTATTAGTATTTTGTGTAGCAGAAACATTCTTGTACCCTGAATATGTAGATCTTTTGTCCACCATTTTTCAATGTTGCTGATAAAATCTGGGTGGGTGAGCCAGATATTCTCAAATCTAAAAGGTCTATTCTTGGGGTTGTTAATGCCCTGAACTTCAAGTTGTACAGGCCAATGGTCCAAGCCTCCAAAGGGGAGAATTCTCACTGTCATTTCCTTATCTGTGAGCATAAGATCCTCTGAGATTATGAATCTGTCTAACTTTGAGGCTACTTGAGACTCTCCTCCTCTCTTATTGTTCCATGTAAAGAGGCCATTACTCATATCAGTGTCAACTAGCTTCATATTGTCTATAAAAGTTTGAAATGCTATAGAGTCTTTGCTTAAAGTTTTGGTTCCACCTTTTTCTCCGATAGTGATTTGATCATGTTGAAGTCCCAACCCATGATCCATGGTACTCCTGCATGTCTATCTCTTAATTACACAAGAGAATCTAGAAGCCTGAGTTTATCATCTATCTTTGGGGGCCATAAACATTTGTAATCAAATAAGTCTCCCTATCTCCGACAGGCTGAATAACCATTGATAAATAATTCCTAGATGCCTCAACATCTATTATGCCAATCTTTTGGGGGTTCTAAAGAGTAAGTATACCTCCTGTTGTTTTATCTGCTTTGATTTCTAGAAACTCATATTTATTGAGCCATTTACTGCGTATTTCTTTTATTTTTTGAATGGAACATATAGTTTCCTGGATAAAGATCATATCCGGAGCTTCTTGTTTCATTCTATTGCTAAGTATTCTTTGTTTCCTTTTACTTCCTAGACCTCTGATGTTCTAAGATGTGAACTTCATTATGAAAGATTTGTAAAGGAGTAGCTGGTTAGATCTTTTATCTTACCTAAATCTATCATTAGCTTTCCATATTCCATCAATAACTCATTCTGCTTTCTTCTGCCTCTTTTCCATCCTGGATTTCTAGGAGCTAATCTTGGTGTGGTTTTCATAGTTTTCACACCTTCGTTGCCCTACCTTTCATTGTTTTTTTTTCCTTTCCATCCCTTTAGCCTATTTTTTCCATAGGAAAAACTGTTGTACTCTGTTGAACTGTTCTTGAGGTAGTGGTCTACCCCTCCCATGGTCCCCTGTTTCAGGAACCCTTCCAGATCTAGGTGTTCCCTATCAAGAATATCCTGCAATTCATGATCCTCCATTTCCATCTCACTCTGGGTCATTTCTTGGTCAATTTCCAGTTCTCCATCGCACAATGTAGTCTCTTTCTGTTTACTAATATCCTGTGTTTGCCCACTATTTTCTTCTTTCTCCTTCTCCCCTGGGCTGCCTTCCATTACTTGATCTACTTTTGTTGTCTCTTCCTCTTCTTCTAGTACTTGCCCTTCTGTTTGATGTTTCTTTGGCCCCCTTTTTCCCCCTTTTCCTCTATATCCCACTTTTTGAAAGTTTTTCAGTGTCTTTCACTGTGGTGGCTTTATTTTTGTTCCTTATTTTACTGAGAGGGCAATCTCTAAATAGGTGCCCATGCTCATGGCATCTCGACATCTGAAAGGAATATGTTCATAATCTACTGTTTACACCCATTCTTCATCAAAAACTTCCAAGATGACCTCATTCGGTAGAGCTCTAGAGAGATCCATCTACACACATATTCATGCGAAAGAAGTATATTTTCCCCTTCTGGTGGCATCAGAAGCTTTGACAAAACACTCTAATTTGTTTCCTATGATAGATAAAGATTCAGTTTGCCAGTAATCTAGAGGTAGGGAATAGAGTCTTACCTAGACTGGGACTGAAGTGAAAGTCTCTTGCTTTGAGACAAAATTCATCATCCAAGGCCGCATATAGAGGCCTGCAGCTACATAGAAGCAGGGCCCTCCTTCAAACACCCTGTCTTTGTCCTCAATATTTGTAAAGACCACAGTGAAGAAACCCTTTGACCCAAGATGTAGGTCTATGCCTCCTTTCGGTTTCCAGTGGTATTTAATCCACGCTTGTAGCACCTTTTTTGTGGGCCATAATCCCATGAATTTACAAATGATAGCATAGGTCCGCATGTGGTCCCTGTGTGCCTACAGAGCAGGATCATTTAAAACTACTCTGGGTGTGACCTCAACATTAGGTTTACATGGCCCCTTTTGCGTTTTATTTTCTGTTTCCTGTTTCTTGTCTTCTTCCTCATTTTCTTTTGTTCTATTGTCCTCCCTTGTATTGGTCAAATCCTGTTCTTCTTCAATGTTCCTTTTCCCTTCTCCTGAAGGGCCTCTGGTAGTTTCTATCAGTTTCTTACCTTAGCTGGCTATGGCCTGATTGTAGGAGGGAGTGGAGCTCCCCCCTTTGCGCCCCTCCATGGAGTTCAACGCTTGTAGAAGCTTGAAACCCTAGCTCTTCGTCATTCCAACCCCCAAAGAAATCCGAGCGCCTATTAAGCTAGTATGTTAATTTCATCAGATCTAAGTTAGTTTCAATTGTGGGTGATCACAACAATTTTGATTTTATCTCTTTCTTTAATGTTATTTTGAATGCAAAGTGACAATGTAATAGCGTTGAATGATAGAAAATGTGAATAATAAAAATATAGTCAACTTATTTCCTTCTACTATTGCTATCACCACATGTATTAGTTTTTCCATCTTTTCATATCGATCATATGAAAAGGGTGGTTGAAATTGTAGATCATTCAAATCTTTAAGTCAAGCTATTGTAGTAAACATCATACCTTGTCTCTCTTGCTCTCTAATATTAATAGTAGCTTTTTCCAAGGTCAATCATTGTGACTTATGGAGTGTTAAACCCCAACAAATTTTCAATGGTGGTTGTTTTCTATTACCTCATTTGAATGCAAAGTTACTAACAATGTTGAATGATAGAAAATGAGAATAATAAGAATGTATTCAATTATAAATAGTTTACAGTTACACAAAGAAAACATTTCAAGTAAGATGAAAATTGAAGTATTTATTTATGGTTGAATTATTGTAACATAGATGTCAGTGCACGTCATCAATATTTTTTTGTGCTTACATTGAATCAATGCATCTATTTAAATGAAAAACCAAAACATTCATAAAATGGAAGAGTTTGTCTCTCTTCCTCTCCATGTCTCTCTCTCCCCCCACCGTCTATATCTATATCTCCCAACATATTTACTTTTTTTTCTCTCTATCTCACTCCTCAAGCACACATTCTCTCTCTCTCAATATCTATCTGTCTCTCCCTCTCTCCCTCTCCTTGTCTCTCTCTTCTTCCCTCTCTCCACCCTCCATATATATGTCTATCTCTCTTTGTCTATCCTTCTTTGTCTCTCTATCCCATCCCTCAAACATACACACTCTCTTTCCATCTCCCTCTCTTGCCTTCCACTCTCCTCTCTCCCTCACTCTCTCTCCATCTCTCCCTTGTAACTCTCTTTCTCTCCCCACCTTTCTCTCTCTATGTCTTTCTTCTTCCCTCCCTTCCCCCTCATCAAATAGGATCACTAATAAACATCTACACTGAACAATGCCTCTATTTTAGTGAAAAACCAAAATATTCATAAGATGAAAGAGTTTGTCTCCCTCCCTCTCTCTGTATCTCTCTTCTTCCCTCTCTACTCATGTTGGCTATATCTATATCTCCCTCCATATTTCCTTCTTTGTCTCTCTATCTCACCTCCCAAAACACACGTCCTCTCTCTCTGCATATCTATATATGTGTTTCTTCTTCCCTTCTTCGATCTATAATAAAATAAGATTAGGAATAAACATCTACATTAAAATCAATGTATCTATTTTATTGAAAAACCAAAATATTCAGTAGACAAAAGAGTTTGTCTCCATCCCTATCACTATCTCTCTCCTCTTCCCTCTCTCCCCCCACCGTCTATAACTATATCTCCCTCCATCTCTTCTTCTTGTTCTCTCTATCTCACTCCCTCAACACACACACACACTCCATATCTATATATATCTCTATTCCTCCCTCTTCCTTTCCCTCTCTCTTCCCCTTCTCATTGTCTCCCTCTCTCTCTCCACCTTTCTCTCTATGTCTTTATTCTTCCCTCCCCTCTCTTCCCCTCCAACTCTATCTCTATCTCCCTCCCTCTCTCATTCTCTCTTTATTAAACTTCATATTCATACCTTATATTATATTATATTAAAATTCTTTATCTTAATATATTAATATAGAATATACATAAATATTAAATTTATGACATCAATATATATCCTAATACATTAATATATTTGATAATATATCAAATTTAATATTAAATTAAAATTAATTAAATCATATTACTATTTCACTTATATATCTAACAAAATTACCTTTTTCAACTATAAGTATTTCACTTACACTAAAATAAAAACTGAAGTATCTAAGTAATGATTAAGATCATTATAGGAAAAAACATATTCATTCAAAATGGGTCTTCTCCAACAAATAAAAAACAACATATGTATAATGAGTAGTTATAGGTTATATAAATGATACAAAGCATCAATATATATAATGATATAAATGGTATATCTATCATGATTTATATGAGTGCCTTATGAGTGCCTTGTTACGCCGTAAGGCATTTCCCTCTTAAATGAACTCCCCCAAATTCCTTTCTGTCTTAATCGTAGCCGTTAGATCTTTTGTTAGACGATTGAACAAAAATCAGCCGTCTAATTTAATAAAAAATGTTTTAGAACATTAAAAAACACCTTTAAAAAAACGTAATGCTATTAGTTATCGAACTGTTTACCCTAACCATGTTATCGAACCTGTCCTGCGCGCGGTGCGCGGATATCTGCGTTTGATGCAGAGTAGGGCGGGGGTGCTGAGGAGGGCGCAGGCGGAGTCGCTCCAGAGGAGGGCGGGGACCTGCAGTGAAGGGTTCATGCAGAGGACGACGTAAAAATTATGACGAGGCTTGCAGAGGAGGCTGCATGAGGGCAAGAATCGATCCCTGAACCTGATGACAGTGGCGTCGCGTGGAGCTTCAGAGTGTATTTGTTTTGAATACACTTCGTCAAACTGCTAATAGATCAGAAGCTGATCTGCTATTGGTTTTAGACTGGTAGCACAGAGTAAACGCATTTGATTCAGTAAAATTGTTTGTTAATGCTTGTTATTCATGCAAGTCACTTTATTTCAGTGTCTTATGTGATTGCTTCCAATGATATTTACAGATTTGGGTTTTGGATTCATCCCCAAGTTGTTGATAGAATTGCAGACTATCACAGGGGAAAGTTGTTATAGTTTTGCTTGATTTGTGATACATGGGTCTTCTTCTCTGTGGCACCCATTGGGTTTATAAGGTTGTCTTGTTATTGTGACTGGAATTTCTATTTATGCCTAGCCGGGCTTCATGAGACTATATTGAAAGAGTACATGTTGTTATAGTTTTTCTTGATCTATGATACATGGGTCATCTTCTTTGTGGCACAGATTGGGTTTGTAAGGTAGTCTTGTTATTGAGAGTGGAATTTCTGTTTATGTCTAGCCGGGCTTCATGACACTGTATTGACAGGGTACAGTTTTTTCTTGATAGTTTACATATTTGGTTTTGAGTTTAATCTCAACTTGTTGAAAGAACTGTAGATGGTCAGGTTGGGATAGTTTTTCTTTATTTGCATACAAGGGTGTTCTGTTTTTTATTTTAGGGTGGACGGGGCACCCATGTCACATAGATTCAGAAGGTTGTGTTGTCCAAGATGTTTACTGGGAATGGAATTTATATTTAAGAGTAGCCAAAGTTCGTTACACTATTTTGGATGAGTATACTTTGACGTCTTTGCCTCCATTAAATGTATCAGTATAGAGCTTGGACAGGCCTGATGTGACCTGACTTGAATAATCTGTAACAGAGTATGGTTTCTAGTTTGATTGGGGAAAGTACTCTGTGATAGAGTATGGTTTCTGTCTGATTGGGGAAAGTTCAGTTCTCTTGGCTGATGGAGTTTTTCCCTTATTGCCTTGAGTAGTCAATTAGGAAACTCAGGGAGCATTCAGGAGACTGCAGAAGTAGGAGGTTCATGTATTGGGCATAGGAAAGAGCTTAACAATTTATGTAGTTTAATGGTGTACTACTTTTAAAAGCTTATGAGAGGATAATATGATAGGAAAAAACCATCAATAACTTGTTTTCAGACAGTGCAGACTCCTCAATCCACATTGAGAATGTCAGTGACCCAGCTCTAAATCAAAATATCAAAAACATTCATTCGGATGTGGTTTACAAAACAAGGATGGCAATATTTACAGGTAATCTCATTACTTTGATTATATTTTTTTATTTTCAGTCTGAGTTATCCTGTTTCTATTGCTTGAAATCACGGATTTTGCAACAAAATGCGTAGCATGGCCTTGGTTGTATGGCATATATATAATATGATATTCATATGTTTATAAGATTGTTATGGTAGATGAAATTTGTCAAGAACTTCTATAATTTTTTTATTAATTGTCTTGTATTGAATTGATTTATCAACCCAGAGCTCTTGAACAACTTTTGTGGCACCCCAAATGCATTGTCCCCTGCTCAACGCTGTGAAGAGAACTGCAGTTTACCCCTATCTCTCTACTCTGAATTACTACACACGTTCCATTTGACCTCATGCAACAAACATGCTCTGATTACATTCATACATTTAGTCTTCTTGCTGACATTCTGGTCCATCGTTCTCATCATGTGGGTAAGGCGGATGAGCATAATGAGAAATGTGAAACCTCGAAAGCCATTTCGCACATGTGTTGCACTGATAAATATTATTTTGAGTGCGATTAATTTGGAATTGGGGATTTGGATTTTACAAGAGAAATTGGGAAATGGGTTTAATTTAACTCCCTTGCACGAATGGCTTGTACTTTTAGTGCAAGGATTGGAATGGTTTACACTCGGATTAATAGTAACGAGTGGGCTAACGTGGTCTGTAACGACCTTTGTGCGTGTTTGGTGGATCGTGTCATTTTTTCTCGGAACAGTGGATTGTGTTTCAGCTGGACTGAATTTCATCAATGACAGAGAGCTTCCCTATGGCACTATTCTCTCCGTTGTTTCATGGCCAGCATGTTGCTTGATGCTCATTTGTGCTGCGAAAAATGATTTGAAGAGTTCAGAGGATGATCTTCTGTCAGAACCCTTTCCAGGCAGGGATTACCGAAATCACAGGTATCTCAACTTTAGCTAGAGGTTTTCTGAGGAAGATTAGATAACATTGAAGTTAAATTCCATTGTAACTCCTTTTTCCAAGGCAAGATTCTTCAGCAGGATAACATTTTGGTGGTTGAATTCTCTTTTGCCCAAAGGAAAGAAGAAGCCTCTAGAAGAAGATGATTTGCCTTGTGTGTGTGGAGATGATAAAGCAAAGAATAATTATACAACATTTACAGAAGAACTGTTGAGGCAAAAATAGAAAAACCCATTTGGCACTCCATCAGTTTTCTGGGCTTTGGTTTGTTGTCACTGGAAAAATCTGGCAAGTACTGGGTTCTATGCTTTTCTCAAAATACTTACTCTCTCTTCTGGACCACTTGTTTTGAATGCTTTTATTGGATTTTAAGAAGGTAGACAGTCATTCAAATATGAAGGATTTCTTTTGGCAGGAACACTCTTTATTGCCAAGACCATAGAGTCCATATATCAAAGGAAATGGTATTTTGGCACTAGACGGATTGGTCTGCAAATGCGCTCTTCACTCGTTGCAGCAATTTATCAGAAACAACTAAAGATGTCCAATGAAGCTAAACAGGTACATACAGTTGGAGAAATCATGAATTATATGGCGGTAGATGCTTATCGTATTGGCGAACTTCCTTTCTGGTTTCATCAGACTTGGACAACAGTACTCCAGCTTATATTTGCTTTAGGCATCCTCTTACATGCAATTGGATGGGCCACACTTTCGGCCTTGGCAGTTATCATCATTACCGTTCTTTTTAACTCTCCATTGGCAAAGTTACAGCATAAGTTTCAAACTGAACTCATGTCAGCCCAGGATCAGCAGTTAAGGGCTACCACAGAAGCTCTGGTGCATATGAAAGTACTGAAATTGCATGCATGGGAGGAACGCTTCAAAGAAAGTATTGAGAAGCTGCACAAGGTAGAGTTGAAATGGCTATCTGCGGTTCCGTTTCGGAAAGCCTATAATTCGTTGTTGTTTTGGTCATCTCCCGTTTTGGTTTCGAATGTAACGTTTATAACCTACTATTTTTTTAAAATTCCTCTTACTCCAAGCAAAGTTTTCACGTTCATATCCACTTTGCGCCTTTTTCAAGAATCAATTCGACTAATGCCTGATGTAATTGGTGTTATCATTCAAGAAAAGGTCTCATTAAGTTGTATCATCAAATTTCTTGAGGCTGCTGAATTACAGGATCGGGTGGTTGAGTGTGTATTTCTTCAGAACTCTGACCTGGGATTCCAGTGCATCAAAGCCCACATTGAGAAACATAAATATGGAGGTTAAACATGGACAAAAATTGGCAATTTGTGAAGAAGTTGGATCTGGAAAATCAACTATTTTAGCTGCAATACTTGGAGAAGTACCAAAGTTAAGGGGTAGTGTGAGTATGAATTATTTACCTCCTTACCTTAACATTGTCAACCATTTAAATTGATTGATTCTCTTTCTTATTGTTCTCAACCCTGCCTCTGTAGTTGCAAGTCTGTGGCACCCTCGCATATGTTTCTCAGACTTCATGGATTCAAACTGGAACAATACGAAACAACATATTATTTGGGTGTCCCATGGACGAGCAGAAATATCAGGAAGTTATCCTCAAGTCTTCGCTGGATAAAGACCTCCAGAATCTTCCCTTCGGTGATCAGACTGAAATAGGAGAAAGAGGTGTCAATCTCAACGGTGGCCAGAAACAGCGGATACAGCTTGCCCGTGCCTTATATCAAGATTCTGATATTTATCTATTGGCTGATCCTTTCAGTGCTATTGATGCTCATACAACTACTAGCCTGCTTAAGGTTAATATGGCGATTTCCTTCTAATATAAAGGTTTTTAAAATTATTATGTAGTTGTTACTAATTTGCTTGTTGCACCTTTATACAACAATGATTTTCATTTTCTTTAGCTTCCGCAAATCCTATTAATCACGGATTTTGATGTGTAGGAATACATAATGGGAGCACTGTCAAACAAGACAGTAATCCTTGTAACACACCAAGTTGATTTTGTCCCAGCATTTGATGCTATTCTGGTTAGTAAACAGTTGTCCTAGCCATGTGGAAGCTGTTTGTTTCCTTGTATACAACATTTTGATGAAGTTTTTTAACAGATTGCACATAATTATAAATCCTGTAATTTTAACATATCTAATGCTCATAGTTTTGGAAAATTTTCTTTGAATTTCTACACTAAAGTTTCTCTCTTTTGTAGTTGATGGTAGATGGGGAGATTCATCAAACTGGGAAATATCAGGAACTGTTGGTCTCGAGTGAGGCATTTAGGGAGATTGTGAATGCACACAAGAATACTGTTGGTTCCAATGAATCAACAGCCACGATGCCATCCACAAAAGATGAACCGATTAATGATGAGAGAGAAATTCAAAGGAGCAAATCATAGAAAGAATGACTGATTTCAAATAGAGCTCCCAAGGGGGATCAGCTAGTTAAAAGGGAAGAGAAGGAAGTTGGGGACACTGGTTTGAAGCCATATATTGACTATTTGAAACAGAATAAAGGTTTCTTATATTGTTCTTGTGCTGATCTCGGTCATCTTATATTTCTGATTGGGCAGATTTCAGGAAATATTTGGATGGCTGCAAAGGTGAAAAGTCTTCAAGTCAGTGTATTAAGTTTAATAACAGTGCACTCAGCCATTGGGTTCACATCTATATTGTTCTTATTCCTTCGGTCATTTCTTTGTGTTATTTTGGGGCTTGAGGCATCAAAGTCCTTCTTTTCTGAGCTTCTGAGTTCTTTATTCCGAGCACCAATGGCATTTTTTGATGCAACTCCATTGGGAAGAGTTCTGAGCAGAGTAAGTATTTTATGTAATCACCATGGACTTCCTTCTTTTCTTTTCGCTCCTTAAAACAAAAAGTGAAATTTAATATACATCAGGGTAGTAAGCTACTGACATTTATCTTCCCCACCTCCTTTTTCAGGTTTCTTCAGATTTCAGCATTCTCGATGTAGACATTCCTTTCTCTTTTGTCTTTGCCATGTCGTCTACCATGAATGCTTATAGCAGTCTTGGAGTTGTGGTTGTTGTAACATGGCAAGTTTTGTTTGTAGCCATTCCAATGATTTATTTGACCTTTCAACTCCAGGTAAAACACCACTTCATGCAAGTTTCTTGAGAAGACTCTGTACTTCACTATGAATATTGTGAGAGAAGCTATAATTGATTTTTTGTTTGTTCAATTTAATCAGAAATACTATTTTGCCTCTGCTAAAGAACTGATGAGACTGAATGGTACAACGAAATCACCTATTACAAATCATTTTGGCGAGTCCATAGCAGGAACAATGACCATTAGGGATTTCAAGGTTGAGGATCAGTTCTTAAAGAAGAACTTAGACCTTATTGATAAAAATTTGAACCCCTTTTTTCTATAGTTTCTCGGAAAATGAATGGTTGATTCAGTGTCTAGAGATGTTAAGTGCAACTGTTCTTTGCTCCTTTGCTCTTTCTATGGTTCTACTCCCAAAGGGCAAATTCAATCCTGGTATGAACGATGAAACTAAGGGTCGTCTATGGGAGATATCTATTGTTACTGGATTCTTTTATATATACGATGATGATGCCTAACATTTGAACTGGTGCAAGTTTTGTTAGGATGGCACTATCATATGGTCTGTCATTGGACATGTCATTGGTTTCTAGTATTCACATCCAATGTACACTTGCAAACTACATTTTTTCTGTAGAACGCATCAAACAGTACATGCACATTCCTAGTGAGGCACCTGCTATTATAGAAGATTGCAGACCACCAGATAGTTGGCCTTCGCATGGGAAGGTGGAATTGCAAGACTTGAAGGTACCTGAGTTGTGCATTCCAACATGATGAATGTGTTAACATTTATTTTTTTAACTAAAATTTGAATGGTTTATGATGTTTGTAGTCGAATATATTTTGATATGTGTGCAGATTAGATATAGAGCCAACAACCCCCTTGTTTTACGGGGAATTACATGTACATTTGAGGGAGGGCAAAAGATTGGCATTGTTGGGCGAACAGGAAGTGGGAAGACCACTCTCATTAGTGCTATTTTTCGATTAGTGGAACCTGCAGGGGGTAGAATCCTTATAGATGGTTTGGATACTACCTCTATTGGGCTTCATGATTTGTGGTCGCGCCTTGGGATTATTCCTCAAGAACCAAATCTTTTTTGAGGAACTGTTCGCTTCGACTTGGATCCATTATTTGAACACTCAGATTTGAAAATTTGGGAAGTATGTAAATGCTATTCAACATAACATCTCATTGAATTTATCATATGTAGAATG
>APFE031136876.1:17314-28493 GCA_000404065.3 Pinus taeda | reverse complement strand
TTTCTAGTATTCACATCCAATGTACACTTGCAAACTACATTTTTTCTGTAGAACGCATCAAATAGTACATGCACATTCCTAGTGACGCACCAGCTGTTATAGAAGATCGCAGACCACCAGATAGTTGGCCCTCGCATGGGAAGGTGGAATTGCAAGACTTGAAGGTACCTGAGTTGTGCATTCCAACAAGATGAATGCGTTAAAATTTATTTTTTTAATTAAAATTTGAATGGTTTATGATGTTTGTAGTCGAATATATTTTGATATGTGTGCAGATTAGATATAGAGCCAACAACCCCCTTGTTTTACGGGGCATTACATGTACATTTGAGGGAGGGCAAAAGATTGGCATTGTTGGGCGAACAGGAAGTGGGAAGACCACTCTCATTAGTGCTACTTTTCGATTAGCGGAACCTCCAGGGGGTAGAATCCTTATATATGGTTTGGATACTACCTCTATTGGGCTTCATGATTTGTGGTCGCACCTTGGGATTATTCCTCAAGAACCAAATCTTTTTCGAGGAACTGTTCGCTTCAACTTGGATCCATTATTTGAGCACTCAGATTTGAAAATTTGGGAAGTATGTAAATGCTATTCAACATAACATCTCATTGAATTTATCATATGTAGAATGACAATAGTAAATAATGCTTTGAATTTATTTTCTTTCTTTATTAAGGTTCTGAACAAGTGTCAACTTGGAGACATTGTAAGAGGGAAGGTGGATGGCCTGGATGCACCAGGTAAATTTTGTATTAAATATATATTTTTAAATGTCATGGAATTCTTTGACATGAGGCCAAGAATTTGGCTGTTAGATTTGTAAGTTTTTCGTGGAACTAAAAGATCAATAAAATGTAGTGGGGGATGATGGAGAGAATTGGAGTGTAGGACAAAGACAATTATTTTTTTTGGGACATGCATTGCTAAGGAAAAGTCGAATCCTTGTTCTAGACGAAGCAACAACATCAATAGACAATGCTACAGATGCCATTCTCCAGACAATAATTAGAAAGGAATTTGCAGATTGCACTGTAATTACCATTGCACACAGGATACTGACTGTTATGGACAGTGACATGGTGGTTGCCATCAGTGCTGGTAAGGCCCTATAATTGTATCTTATCTCTGTGCTGTATGCATGGATTGGTTTCAACTGAATTTGTTGCAGTTGAGGAAATGGACAGTAGTGAAAGTAAGTCTATTCATTTCTACCTAATTTGAATGCTTTTGATTTGAATTCATGCAAGTGAGATGGTGGAGTGTGATCATCCATTGAAGCTAATGGAAAGGGAAGGATCGTTATTTGGAAGGCTTGTGATAGAGTATTGGTCCCACACATCAAATGCTCTTCTTCATGCAACAAGCACTAAATGAATAATCTTTCCGTCTCTCTGCCGAGATCATGAGATCTTTGGTCAATGCTTTAACTCTTGCATGAAGGGCTAATTGTAGCATTGGTGGCCTTATTGTTCAATTGATGTATTCTCGTGTTAGATAAGATCTCATTGTAACAACGATCAAAATGACGGGTCTACGAAAATCTGGGAGGCCAGTTGTTTAAAATTAGCTCATCTATTGTTGCAACCTGAATTTTCGTTCATAAAAAAATACTTTGAACAATGTGTTTTTGTGCACAAGGGCCTGAAAAAGTCTCTGTTGAAATTTCAAAGTCTAACCTATTAGAAATTCTTCCTGCACTATCTGGGTTATTTCACCTATTTGTTTAAATTTTTAACAAGTTATTTAACCATATAAATACTGAAAATAAACACAAATGAAATCTCAACCATCTAAAAATCATCAACAGAAAGAATAGACAAACATACAAGTGACACCATTATTTTTGGACAATCTTCCCCGGAAAAACCCAACTTGGGAAAACTGGTGCAGCAGTTCTGAGGGTTTTATTACTAAGCAGCACTTCTTGAGTACAACTAGAGTGCCAAACTGGCTCATTGAACAGAGAAATCAATCTGACAACCATACCTCTATTCGAAAGCAGATATTCAGCAAGTCTGCTCCACGAAAATCTCTTTGACGCTTCTCAGAAGCTCTGAGTCAGCCCTCCTGGCCTCTGTGTCACTCAAAAGCCCCCTGTGTCAGCCTTATGCTGGTCTGCACTGGCTCTCTGGCCCTCTGCGTCATCCACGCAAGCCCTGCGAGCCTCTGTGCAGTCACTTTGGCCCTCTGCGTGGCTCCTGCTGGCTCTGCGTAGCCTCCTATGCTTTTGTCCTGGTCCTTTGGCACTATCTCTGCCTCTCTGCTATGCACTCATTGCCCCTCGCTGCAACTTAGATTACTTGTTCAAATTTTCTCGGCAAACCCTACTCCAGAAAATCAAACTGACTAATAAATATTGGTATATCTCCAAATGACCCTCAAGCCTCCTCTTATACTTTTTATGTTGAGTTTTCAACGGTCGAGATTAAATCTCTAATCAACGGTTAAGATTAGATTGGGCTTGATCCATGTCTTTTAGAACATTCTCACGCAATTTTATATTAATACCCATTAATATTTTAATTTTCCTAAGTTTAGACTTAGGAACTCCATTTAAACTATTAATTATTTTAATATCTTTCTAACTGGGTGGAATTTCCCCAAACCAATTCTCGGTCTTGGAGATCTCATGTGTTTCAGCCTCTCCACCAATTTTCATGGCTGGAGCACATCTGATGCTACCCCAAATCAACAGTTCCTTCTATTATGATGCAAGTTTGGAAATGTTTCACCTATTTGAACCAAAATGGGTCTTGATGGATTTAGAACTGTTGGGATTTGAAATAAAGTAGATGCAATTTATTTTCCCACCTTTCAATAGACTGTTATTGTCTATATGGAATGGATGAACGCTCTATTTTATTATTTAGGTGGAATGGATAAGGGGTCTTTTACCCTCTCTCAATGATGTTATGAAACTTAAGTTCTCTAATTATTTATGAGAATCATAGGTTATGCATTCAAGATGACGATGTGAGAACCCATGAGGTGTAGATCAGTTAGTTTGCATGGGATTTAGTTCCCACCAAGTCACAAGTTCAAACCTCATGGGGAACGCTTGAGGATGGAGGCCACTTTGGGGGAATTAAACTTCCGAAGGGACATCCAGGCTCGGCCAAGTCCCGCACTTGTCTCTTGGTGATAAGCATCCCATTGTGGGTGGATCAGTCTTCTTCCATCCAATAAATGGGCTAGCCTAGGGCCAGGCTTAGCATAGCCAAAAATAAAAGAAGATGAGGATGTGAGAATCGTAAGTTATGCATCTAAGATGATGTAGCTTTGTCTTAAGCTACATTGGTATTTAGTTGGTGAAGACTGCATTCTGTTTAGCAAATCATTTGTGACTGCTTGTGTCAATTTCATAGAGTTTGATCTGTATGGAAATAGACACAATTTGTATTGTCCAAACATCTTCATTCTATTGTTTTGAATACACTTTGTCAAACTGCTAACAGTTTTAAGGTGAACAAAAATCAAAGCACTCCAGGTTGCTTAGTATGCCTAGCATAGTAGTTTTCTTTGTTTACATGTATTTCCATGATTTGGCAGACATTTATGTTGCACTAGTTGTGAGTTGTTAATGGTTTCAGATGTGGATTAGGATTAAATAGCTCTTCGAGGAAATGTAATGGTATGCTAGATTGCATTTGAAATATTTGTTTGGTGAGGCTTAGTTTGATGTTGAATTTGTGTATCTTTGTATCTCAAAATCTGGAACTATCTTATGTTAGGTTTGTATTATAAACAATGACTGAAAAACTTCATTCACCTCTTTTTTATGCATGTCATAACGTGGGTGTCGTTTGGTATTGTGTTGTGATCCACGACTTGTATAATGTGCTAACCAGGGGTTGCTTTATTATGGTAAATGTGTGGCTGACACATACAATGCTTGCTATTTTGTTTTGACTATTTTACTTGTCCTCTGGAAGGAACTTGCAAAAGAAGAATGGAGATCAAGATGGGAAGACCAGCTCTACAATTTAAAGCAGAGAGCTAATGTTAGAGATGCGGGTCAAGCATCATCTTGGGGTGCCAAGATGCACCAGGAGAACTATTCGACTTCCAATTGATCAATTTGTTAGCTTTTCTAGATGCACTTATCATACAGTAGACAAAGTGAAGAGAGGCTCTGTAACCAGGATAAGCTGCATCAACTTTAGACCTTTTGTGCTGTGGCCTGCCCTGTTTATACTTACCCTGTTGCATTGTATGCTTGTAGATATGCAAATTAATAATTGAGAATACTTTGAAATTGGTTTCAAAGTACGATTTTAGTGAATGTCATGTTCTAAAGCTTATTGTGTCCATTCTATTTAGAGATATATGAGGCTAAGGATGTGTTGACCCTTTAGCCTTTAGGTGAAGGCTTATCATCCAAAGGTCATATTGTATCTACACTTTCTTTGTATCATAAATATGCGGTTTCACTAAGATCAATAATTTTCATAGTGGAGCAATGCCAACGGCTTTGGGACTTAATAACCTGAATTTTAGTAATTACCTTTACTAATTTGATATGTCGGGTCTTAGGCCATCCAAACCAACTTACAATTTTAGTTATAACTTTACAATTTTCCTTGGAATGTAAATGAATGGAATGTCAACTAAAGTAGGAGGCTTACGGGACTATACTATAGTTTTCTTGGTTGCTTCCTTAAAGACTATATGTTATATAAGAATCACAAATTGACAGAATGAGTTCAACCAGACCAGGAGGCTTGCAGTACTGCATTGAACTTTTATGCTTGCGTCATTTTAGACAATATATGTCATATAAGCATCACAAATTGATAGAATGAACTATTGGTAATGGAGTTGAATTAGACATGTGGGTTACATTTACTCTGATATAATAAACTTATTGTGTACTGGTGTTTAGATATGATTTGATGTGCTACTAGTGTAAGAGTGGTTATTGTCATTGTAAGTAAGGTGATTATACCAACAATTTTTTTATTAACTCGACAGCAAGTGTGGCCTCCCCTTGTATGGGAATAATACAATGAAATGTTGCTGACTATCACCATTGAGAACAATCCACGGCTATATCATCAATTAGTCTTAATACATACACATTTTTCTTGTAATTTTGCCCATCCCACCATAGAATTTATGTGCGTGTTGAAGGTGGCTGCTTATTTGAAATTGGGGAACTTGTCTTAAAATTATGAGTTCCAAACTTAAATCCTATTTCAATGAGCTGGCTACACATCTAATTTGTTGAACTTCAACCTTGGGAACTAAACGGATGCTGACTCTTTTTGCTGTGTCATTTGTTTCTTCTTTCTAAATGATGATGTGCCCAACCACATACTAGCACTTACAGTAATATATTCATCCAAATTTGTCATACGATTGCATATTTTGTGCATTGTATGGGCTGCGATAGCTTTATAATTTTTGTACTCTTTAGACATTCTTACAAGGGGAATGTGATGGCCTTTTTATTTTTGTACTCTTAGACACTCTTGGTAGTGCCAAATGGTACTTTGAAATATTTTTCTTATAAAATAATAGCTACATTGCACAAGCATCTAGAATGCCGGAACATTGGGAAGGTGGATATGATTGTTTATAACATCAAAGTTTCTTCACATTGCACAAGTATCTAGAATACAGGAACATTGGGAATGTGGATATGAGGGTTTAGAACAGTAAAGTTCCTTCCAAATTTAAACGTTGGGTTGGGAGTGGCAATACTATAAATTAAATAATTATGAAAAAACATTCTAAATCGCAATACATCTTATAGTGAGTGGTGCATTGATATATCATATTTCAATTTATAAAATGTTTGAAGGTATTACTCACCAATGTTCAGATTACATTCATACCCTGTTTGAAGGTATTACTCACCAATGTTCAGTTTACATTCATACTCTGTTTGAAGGTATTACTTACCAATGTTCAGATTACATTCATACGTTGTTTGAAGGTATTACTTACCAATGTTCAGATACATTCATGATAGATGAATGTAATCCACGTATATTTGGTTAAATTCAAAACTGACTGAAATATAATGCCAATATTGGAATGCTATGCTTCTTATAAATGTGTATACTCTACTATTTATTTCAATCAAAATGTGGGCTATTTCTGAACTATTTTGTCTCCTAGGAATGCTTAAGATTTTAATATTTAAATTTTATTTCAATCAAATGCCTCCTATCTGTTGGAAATGCAATATGGTATATACTATAGTATATCAGACTTTACTATGTTAGTATACTGAACTATTCAACAAGTTACAATGTCGTATCGTTTCTTTCACCTCTTCCATTACAATATAATAGTATTTTCTAATAACTCCTTAAATAGGTAGCATATGGAAAAATTACATCTCGAAAGAGGTACAAAAACATGTTCACATAAACAAAAACAACAACATGGATAATGGATAACCTCTACATGACATTACTATTATTTACCAAATAGCCATATTCGAATACACATAACTAATCATTTCAAGTATAACTCATTATCATCCACCCTAGCTTTCAACAATGTCCATTCACATGTTGCTATTTCTCCACACACTAATATTATTTACAAAATACCCATATTCAAAATACACATAACTATTACTTTCAACTATAACTCATTATCATCCACCCTTTTTTTCAACAATGTCCATTCACATGTCTCTATTCTTTCGCAAACTATTATTATTTACAAAATATCCATTTTCAGAATACACATAACTAACTATTGCAATTGTAACTCATTATCATCCACCCTTGTTTTCAACAATGTCCATTCACATGTCCCTATTCTTCCCCACTCTATACATGTCCTTATTCTTCCCCACTCTATGCTATTCTTCGCCACTCTATGCCTTACGGTGTTTCCTTTGCAACATAAGGTGCAAATGCTAGTATATAAATCAATATAAATAAGTATGTAAAAACCTATTCATGATTTCGGAAAAGGTTTTCTCATCTTCATCATGGAAAAGCTTTAGTTATTAACCTGACCGACATTATTGATTTCATTGTTGTTTCTTTCATGACATGTATCATTTCTGACGGGGTTTTCATTTACGCAGAAAATTGCGAGGAATTTGAGAGTTTCTAGTCTATCCTTCTCGACATGATTATGAAGAAGTTTTGAGAACCTTGTGAGTGCGAAGAAGTTTAGCAAATTTGAGTAGAATGAATTTAGTTAATCCAAATATGAATTGTAATTGTAATTGTTATATTAATAGATTTTCAATTTTTTATTTATATAGTTATTTTCATTTTTATTTAGGGAGACATTCATTTGTATTAAGTAAATATTTTATTTTATTGGATACTTGTTAATTCTACATTGAGCACAAACAAAATTACACATTACCTTCATATTGAGTTGTAGAATGCATCTCTTAATGCAATAATGATTCATGCATTGATTAACATTTATATTGATTTCATGATTTGTTAAACTTAAATATTTTTAATTACAAAAGTTCTAAGAACAATTTTAAATTACTTAAATAAATATTTGTATCTTCCATATTCACACTAAAAAAGTTCAAATGTTTAAACAAAATTCTAAACATAAAATGACTCTATAAATAACAAAAAGCTAAATCGCAATATCCCTTAGCCTTCCTGATATAATGCATTTAAATAATGATTCATGCATTTAATTAATGAAATTTTTTCACTTATATTTAAAGTTAATTTAAGGGGTAAATGATTTCATATAAATTTTGTTTGCAATTTTTTGCCATCATATATAAATTGCATTAATTACAATTAGAACATTGCTACACACCGACTTAGCCTTTGTTATTGAAGTTGGGAATTCCCTTATTTTGTTAACTTTAAGAGAATTTTCTTAGGTTATATATAAATAGTAACTCATTCTCTCAAATTAAAAGAGGATGCTATTTTGAAATTGCTCTTCATTTTAAATTTTCAAATTATGACTAGATGGAGAGTACATGGATAATATTATGATAAGACAACTTGTTCCAACCTAAAATAGTGACAAATTAAATATACTTTTACAATCTTATATATAATAATAAATCAATAATATCTAAAAAGAAATAAATGTTGCATATGAAACATGACTAGACAAACACATTACGAACCTAAAAACATAATAAATTTAATCTACTTTTATAATCTTACATATAACAATTAATCAAAATATCCCTAAAAAGGAATAAATGTTACATATTTAATATCAACCATCATCATAAGAAAATGGAAGAATGCTAGAAGATAAGATAAGAATGCACTTGATTATATTTATGGTTTTTTCTTTCAAATTTCTATAAAAGTATAATTTGTTTACAAATAGTTCCTCTAAATTGCCCAATTCATGTTCCTTTTTAACTTCTCTTTGATGTGAGAGTTTACAAAAAAATTTAAACATAATAGATGTTAGTACATAAGTCAAACTTATCAAGGATGAGGGCACAATGAGTGCCAACATTTCTCTGTTCATTTGCAAGACATGTCAACCTATCGTCACTGAGTGTCAAATTGTTTCTGGTGGTCATGGAGGGCATTTCCTCCATCACAATCTCTAATTCAAGCGTGTTGGTTTTTGGTCTTTGTTGAGAGTATTGTCTAAAGATCCAGAGCCATGTTCTAATGTATATTACTCAACAACCTATCTTAGGCTCTGACACATTATTTTGCTTCAGTTAAGGTTGACGTAGGTGCGAAGATATGTTTTCTTGTTTTTTATTTAGTTGGGGCTAGAATGGATTCAAAGGACCTTGGATCGGAGTAGTATGACAACAGAAGAGTCACATCTTTCTCAGTTGGGGCGTATTTCACTAGATATGCAGATAGAGAGTGTCGTTTTGTATGATGAGTTTATCTCGTCATGTAGTTGCAAATGCACTATGTGCAACGTTCCCTTCATATATTCATGGAGTCAATCCTAAGAAAAATCACCCAATGACGAAGATATGCAAGTTTTTTTGTTGGATCTGATAGGAAAATTGGTTTTTTCAATAAATATAAGAGAGTTTTCATGGTTCCTCTTCCAATCTTTGAAGTTATGGGATATATCTAAAATCCAAAGGAAATTGATAGTCGTAAATCGAATATAGAGAGCAATCAACAATAGGGTTCAGGGTATTAGGTGCTTTTTAGCATTACACATTATTTTGGTCTTCCTTGATTGGATTTTTATAACTATCCCCAACCCTTTAGTGAGCATGCCATATTTACAAATTTTAGAACTTATGTTGGTTTTCAAGCCTCTGTGGAAGTTTTCTGTAGCTTCATGTTCCGGATTATCCACAGTTTCCAGTTTAGTCTGTCGACGTTTCGAACCCCAACGGGGGTCCATCATCAGGACGCTTCTGAAGGATAGAAAAGAGATGAATGAAAGAAGATGAGAGAGAGAGCGCTGGGAACCTGAATATAAATACATAAAGGAACCCTAAAATGACAGCCGACATTACTTTTTATTAATAATATTAATTTATTTATAATTGTAATTATTATTAATGAATTATTTAATATTCATTTTAATTTTATTATTTAGATTAATTAATCAATTAATATAATTAATATAATTAATTGCTATAACTGATAAAATTTTATTTAAATTGTTAAAATTAATTAAAATTCACTAATTACTTAATTCAAAGGGGATATTTAAAACCCTTATCATTTATTTTTAAATGTTATTTTTATTTGAATTGAGATATTATTATTTATATTAGATTACTAAGATTAATCTTGCTAATTCATATAACATTTACCTTATAAGAACACTATTTATTAAACCTAATTCCTTTATTCTTATTTTAATCAGATTTTATTTTTATTCTATAATAATTAAGTTTAATATTATATTAACTACTTATATTACATTCATTATATTAATTTTAAAAACCCTAATTCACTATATTACTAACCCTATGATGTTTTATATTATTTTAATTAATTTCAAGAAATTTATTATTAATTGTCTAAATTTTTTTAGCTTATTTATTAATAAAATTCTTAATTATAATATTAGCTAAAATTAATTACTTAATTAGATTATTTATAATAGATTAATAAAATAAATTAAGTTAATTCATTCTTACTTATCGTTAATTAATAACTAATTCACTCAACTCAATTTTTTCATAGATTATTTTAATTTTATTTTAATTCATAATTCATATAATCATTAAATTGAGCCTCTTAATATTATATTAATTAATACTATTACTTTTTATTAAATTAATTTTAAAAACTTAACCCCTATTTTATTTTAATTAATTTAAAAACCTAACCCCTAATTTATTTTAATATCTAAGATAGCCCATAATTTAATTTAATTTAATTTAATTAAGCCTTAATTCAATTCAATTTAATTAATCTAATTAATTAAATTGAATTAAATTAATATAATTAATTAAATTAAATTTATTTTAAAAATGGGGAAGATTAATTAATTATTAAATTATTAAATTATTTAAATAAGCATACCTTCTGACCGGAGGGTCTATTGATCTTGAGCTTCCACGGGTTTCGAAGGGGTGATTCGTCTGATGAGGGGGAACCAGTTCCCACTGATTTCGCTTCCATTGTCTCTGTTGAGGTTCTGCGGGACTTTCATAATTTCAATGGCCTCTCTGATTTTCCTTTTGTGACAATTGTCCTCCCTTGCAATTACCTTGGCGTCTTCCAAACACATGTGATGTTTGGTCTTGGATGAGTGTTCCACAAGAGCCGACGTACGAAATCTATCATTCTTTATGTCAGCTGCGTGTTCTTTAAGCCTTGTTTTCAGAGATCGACCTGTTTCCCCAATATAACTCTTCCCACACGAGCAGTCAATCTTATACACTCCCTTGAGTTGCCGACGATCGATGTTGTCCTTAACTGACCTCATCATCTGCCTTATGGTCCCACATGTTGTAAATTGAGTATCTATGTTTTTCTTTTTTAATATTTTCGCAATCTTGTCGGTAACCCCCTGGATGTACGGAAGGTAAACCCTCCCCTGATTTTCTTTGTCCTCAGGGTTTCGCTTAGAGAGGGCCCTGTCTTGAGCCCTTTTTATAGCCTTCTTGATACTCCATTCTTTGTACCCAATGCTTTTGAAGACAGAGGTTAAGTGTTCAATCTCCTCCTTTAGGTGATCTGGGTCAGAAATCCTGAAAGCTCTGACAGCAAGGGTGTTTAAAATGCCAGATTTCTGGGATGGATGATGGTAAGAGTC
>APFE031136876.1:0-15259 GCA_000404065.3 Pinus taeda | reverse complement strand
GCCTCATGTGAAAGTCAAGGAACCGGATTCATTCGATGGTACAAGGAGTGCAAAGACTCTTGGCAACTTCTTGTGGGATATGGAGCAATACTTGGAAAGGTTGGGTCTATCCGATGATGAGACTAAGGTCAAGGTTGCTGCTCAATTCCTCACAAAAGATGCTAAGATGTGGTGGAGAAGGAGGATGGACCAGATTGCCAATGGCAGTGCTAGTGACATCACTTCTTGGGATGAAATGAAGGGAGCCTTGCAGGCCCATTTTAGTCCTCAAGATGAAACATGGGAAGCTAGGATGAAGATAAAGTTTATAAAGCAGACAGGGAACCTACAAACATACCAGCGGGAGTTTGAAAGTGTTGTCCTTGAATTTCTTGACATGGCTGAGAGAGACAAGGTATTCAATTTTATTGTTGGGTTGAAGCCTTGGGCACACAATGAAGTGAAGAGACAAAGGATCAGGACACTTGAAGAAGCCTTTGCTGCGGTTGACAGGTTGGTTGAACATTATGATGAGACCTCTGATGATAGGAAGAAGAAGTCCGACAAACCGAAAGATAAGAAGAAAGAGGAAGCTTCGAAATCAGATGATAGTTCGAAGGCAAAGAAAGTCTTGAAGTGTTGGATTTGTGCTGGTCCACACACGGTGAAGAATTGTCCCTCTAAACCGAAGGTGGCTGCTATAGCACAATCTAATGTGAAAGATGAAGGTGCTTCTGTGGGTATGATGCATATTCTTGGAGCTGCTGCTGCTACGGAAGTGGTCTCTCGGAAGGATCCCGAGAGGAACAAGTTGGAGTATGTCCGGATGAAAGTTGGAGGTGCTGATATACTCACTATGGTAGATAGTGGGGCCTCTCACAACTTCATGGGTGAGGAAACTGCGAGGAAGATTGGGCTGAAATATGTTCCTATCAAGGCACATATGAAGACGGTGAACTCTCCTCCAAACGAAGTACTTGGTGTGGCTGAACAAGTGGACAGTACACTTGGTGAATGGACTGGGAAGGTGGACTTCACTATAGTGAGGATTGATGACTATGAGGCCGTACTAGGGATGGAGTTTATGAAGCAATATGATGCGATGGTGGTACCACATTTGAAGAAGCTGTACATTTACGATGGAAGGGAAGATGTACCCATTGGTGTGCCTACCTTTGGTGTGACTAGGCCTGATTGTAAATTGGCAGTGATGCAGATGGGGGATGAGAAGAAGTTGGATGACATGAGTAAGCGTTTGTCCAAGGCAGAGACAAAGCTTACCGAACAATCATTGGTCATCAAATCACTTTCAGATAGTGTCTTGGACTTGCCAAGAAGGCTAGAGGTGATTGAGGATGAGGATGATGATGAGGTATATGTGAGGCCGAATGTTTGAGAGGAGGACCGGGTCACTTATCTACAAAGGATGGAGGTTGAGGATCCTGATAGGTGGATCGAATTGATTAGTGAGGGTGAGCCTTCAGGCTCTCACCCCTCTACATCTTCTTAGATAAACAAGAAGATGGGGATCATTGTTAGCTGCTCATGACAGTGAGTCCCTTAAGCAGTTGAGCAGGTATGATGGTGCAGGGATGGCTTGGCATCAAGCATCATGACATGTTGCAGTTGGGATGGAGACTACTTCATGGACCTGAGCATGGTTTATTCTTGATGAGTTCAGGATGTAGCAGATGTTTTGGGAAACAACTGATGGTGATATGAGTTTGTTCACTCTCATGGCTTGAGCGTGATGGTTGGATTAGCTACCCAACTAGTTCAGACATGAGGTCCAGAAGTGCACAGGGGCATGTTGACATTGTGTTGGAGTATCATGACAACAGTTCACATAGAACACATGATGGAGAGAGGTGTTCTCTTGAGGCACTTGACTTGATGGAGAGAGATGTTCTCTTGGGACACTTGACACTTGATGGAGGAGGTGATCTCTTTGGGTCACATAGAACGCATGATGGAGGGAGATGTTCTCTTAGAGCACTTGCCAGATTGATGAGATGTTGGCACATGGTTGAGGTGTGTTAACACTTGTTGGCATATCATGGGCAGTTTGCACATGATGGAGGTGATGAACATGATGGGATGGACACTTGGTTGCAGTGAACATGTAGCTTGATGTTGGAAGGATCAACCTTCCATGGTGGAGAGCAACATGGAGAGATTGTGGCGGGTGGTTGATGATCATGGATATCTATGACATACTTGGTATGGATTATCTTGGTGACAGTTGGTCACTTAGATGAGACATGGTGGAGATGAGTCTACATATGTTGCAGGGATGTTTGCCATATGTGGAGGAGTTGAGATCATGGATTGATGCTTCGGGATGTTGTCGAGGACGACAACGACTTCAAGTTGATGAGAATGTAACGCCTTGGAGATATTGCGACGGGCGGGCGCCGGGCGCCCGGGCGTGCACGATCGCACGAAGGCACTTCGCACAAAAAATGACGATACTTGGAACAACAATGCGACGAAAGGCGACATCAACCGAACGACAATGACACTTATGCGACTAAGTGTCGAATGATTTTATATGGCGTTGGAGAGTGGCTTGCACATGGCAAGGCCGACTTATTGTAGAGGCGTTTGGGGTTGCGTTATGGAGGATTTGGGGGTCGGCCAAGGGGCTACCACCCACGCACATAACCCACCATGAACGCCTATACACATATGAGCGTGGAGCTTCCAAACGACAAGTAAGAGAAACTTGCATATCTTCGCAGAGCAAGTGGAAAGTGCGCACTTGGAAGGAGATGCGCACATCTCATGCGCACTTGGCCTTGGTGACTTGTACGCTTGGGTTGAACTTGGTGATAAGTCGAACTTAATGCAGAGGTGGTTCTATGTTACGGTTTTGGTGCAGATTTGGCAGAGGGTTGTAGGTGGCTCATGAGAGCACCGTTCTTTGTACAAGGGATGCATGAAACTGTTGTAAGGCAATATTGCCTATCTTTGTAAATTTGGCTAAGTGTTGGCTTGGAGTTTGCCAAGCACACTTGAGCATTGTATTATTGTAAAACTGATATAATATACATTGTTGGACAGACTGTTCGGGAGTTGCCCCTCCCCTTTATATCGTGCGATTGTTGTTCTTTTATAATTGCTGTGGATAATGATTAAGTATGGGTGATCATTTATATAAAGGTTTATTGCATTTGATACTTGGTTGCGAAACACAAACTAAGTACACGGTTGTGAATTAGGCGTAGTCCATGTGCACAAGTATTGTTAAAAAAAAAGTGTTCGGTGGTACCGCACCTTGCCGGCACAGTTGAAAGACCACCGTAGACTTGGGAGCGTGATAGGCTCGGTATCAACCCACTCTCCTTCTTTTGTTTGGATATGGAGGCCAACCACATCGGTAGAGAATGATAAGACAACTTAAATCTGTATGAGCTTTGTAGAAAATCTCCTCAGTAAATCAGGCTTCAGCGTTTTGATTACAATACCAATTCATGCACAGAAGCTTGCCAAAGGGCACTGATCTGTAGTGCTTACCCCCGTCCACACCCAAACTGTACATAATATGTTTCAACATTCTATGTGACAGGTCTTTCATCTTGGACATGATAAAAACTATCAAATACTTATTCTGGATATGGGTGATTTCATAAGCAGATATGCGTGTGGACTCCGTGGCTGATAATATGTAAGAAGCCCAATTCACTGCAAGCGTCTCTCAGTTTCTCAGAGCTCCATCTATTCATCATTGTTTCTTCCATATCACTGCATAGAGTTGCAGGCCTCAGCTTTAGAGGAAGGATACCACAAGAATTGAAAATTGCCACCGAAAATGGATGAGTTGAATTCATTTCGGGGGGAGTTGGGTATTGGAGAGGGACTGGGACCTGTTACCGGCAACATTAACTTGACAATTAATTCGAGGTACACCGGCACTTACCCAGCTCGGAAAAATTTCTAAAACCTTTCCGACACGACATTGGATAGATTATTAACCGAGACCGTGTGGGAGATGGGGGGCCATTTTGCCACGTAGAGGCGGTCGAGCTACCTGCAATCGAGATAAGCTCGGCGGTTTAAAAATATTGTTAGACGCTCTTGATGAAGAGCAGAAGTAGATATTCATGGACATTGAAAATATAAAGACGTGGCAATATAAGCATGGGACTCAAAAGGGTGGAAAGGTTCATTCCGGGTTCGAAATCTGCATAATAAGAAATTTGTGGAGGTAACAACAAGAACTCGCACGATCACCTTAGAAACCTGGGCAGATAACTGGCTGAGACAGAAAAAGGATCCTTAATCTCTGTATTTAACTCGTATATTATTATGGAGTTATTCTTCCCCAAATTCGCTGGTAGCCAACCCATCATTAGTGTTTTGTTTCGACTCATACTAATAATTGGCAGTGTGGCACTGAATCGACACCTACGGGTTTTGGACGACTCATCCCTGAGAGAAGCTTTGTAATATGATCTCTTTTTGTTGATAACATTGAAGAAAGCAATATCATTTATATTACAGTTTTCTTGCATTGCATGTATCATAGACATTGAATTATCTTCTGTAGTCTGTCCCCACTCTCCTGAGTGTTCAAATCGATATTTTTGGTGTGGCAGAGTATTTGCAGAGTTAATAACCGCGTAAAGAAAATCTAGTATAGATAATTTTAAAATGTAGTTATATGTAGTATATATTTAATTTGAAATATGTAGTATATTTAATTTTAAATAATAATAATAATATAATATCTATTTTTTAGGTCACGGCTAACCCAGACACCAAATTGGTGTATGAGACTCCCTTGTTTGTGGGACAAGGGACCCACCTCCGTGCAAGGATTTGACTGCTAAGTCTACGAAGGCATACATACTGCTAAGTCTACGAAGGCATACATACTTTACCCCTGTAGTTTTGAACCTGTGACCTCTTAGGAGGAAACACATGCTCTTAACCATTAGGCCCACTTAAAATGTAACTATATTGAGAAAGGGTTAATATTAAAATGTAATTATTTTGAGGAGGAGTTTTGTAGGTTATTACGAAAGAAATATTGTAGCGTGTATAAATAAATAAAAGTATTTAAATGTTGAGTAAATATATAGAAAAAATGTTAGAAAAGGCATGGTAGTATTTGCAAAATAAAATATTAAATAATAACAAATTAATTAAAAAAATTTAGGTTAATTGAATTAAAAAAAAAATAATATTAAGTAGATTTAATTCATTTTTGTTATATTGTAATTTATTTTTTATTAATAAAATTACAAATAATTTTTTCAGCAAAAAAAACTCATACAGTATATCTCATTTTTAATATAAAAATTTATTATAATAGAATTTTTCAAAAATCAAACCACTATAAAATAAATCTGAAAACTATAATTTTTATTTGAATAAATGAAATAATCTTGTGTAATTTAATTAAGAAAAACTATAAATATTAGTAAATATTATAAAAGTGTTTTCATTGTATTAAATTATTATGATTGAACAATTTACACTCTAAACATTTAGAAGCAAATATTTTAAAATTTATCACAATTAAAATTTTAATTAGAAATTTATGTCTTTTTATAAAATATATTGAGGATACTATAATTTGACTTCATTAGAAGCAATCATAAAGATCAAAGCAGATGTAACAACCTAATCAAAATTACTAGACTTCACTTAAATTTCACTTTATTAATTCATCTGGTCTTCATCTCCTAAACCAATTTCCCCTATTTATAAAAAAAAAAATTGGTTAGATCCTAGACTTTCTTATTATCCAATCTCTAATCATTATATGGAGCCAAGTTAAAAAAACAAAACAAAAAATATTTTATTTAAAATAAGTTTTCAAAATGAAGAGATCATTCTATAATAAACTATATAAAAAGAAGATAGAGAAATGATTTTGGTAGTAGCAAGAAAGGGGAGCTTTCTTTGCAATTCAACCCTTGGTGCTATTTGTAAACTTCTTAGTCCAAGTGAATTATTTATTGGATTCATATCTCACGATAATAAAGACTTATTGGAATGTCATTTTCAGCTTTAACTTTTTATTTTTCGTCTATTTTCTTTTCTATTATGAATGTGATTATTACAACTATCAAGCAAGAGTCTTCATAATTTCAAGGATTTATAAAGAAAATTTGAGTTCCATATTTCTTTATAATTTTTGGTTTGTATTAAAGGTTTGTAAAATAAAAAAAGTATGGGTAAATAATTTCAATTTCATTGAATATATGCATCTAGGTTGATTGTTAAAGCCATGAAAGATGTGTTATCAATTGGATTCTTTTTTATGCCTTTTTTTTTTCATTTTATGTTTGTTGTGAGTACCTTACTCATTGCCACACTTGAGGTTTATTGTATTCTTTAGCTTATTCCATCTTTTCTTTTTTAGTTATTGTGCTTTGCACTTTGAGACTCCATGCTAAATGGATAGGCTTTTGATCTAAGAGGTATGCAGTGTTTATCTCAGTCTACTGCTATTTATTCTCAACCGTATTTACCCTTTCTATTTTAAATTCAGCTTTATGAGTTTAAAGAATAGGTTGCTCTTACCAATAGTAAGTAATGAGTTGTTATCAATAGTTGAGGGAGCCTCATCTAGCTCGAAAGATAGTTTGAGGAAAAAAATGGGTACACGATGCTTTGACATGGTTCCTAAACATTTAAGAACATCTCAAGGAACAACATTTTTTTACTGGGGAACAAAATTGAAAAACAAATTCCCTACAAAATTACAAAGATCAAACCTATTTTTTGAAAATAAATAAAGATTAAACACAGTTTGTACAGTTTAACATGCTGACTCCACATTTTGGTGATCCCTTTCTTATCTAATGGCATATTCATTTGCTTCATTGATAGCTACAAAATATGCTCCTCTTGAATTTTTAAATGTACCTAGTTTTCCACATCGAGTTCCTAATAATGATAGATATGGATACATCCTTCCAAAATTTAGAGAAAATGATGAAGAAAGTTGTGCTTAACATTTGCAAGATTTTCACAGTCTTATGCATCAACTTGAAATTTGACAAATATGTTCTCATGAGAATGTTCATGATATCTCTAGACGGAGATGTGAGAAAATGGTATAGAAGTTTGCATTTTGCCAATGTCTCTTCATTGAAGGTCTTTCATGCAATGTTTAATTCTTATTGAAAAACCATGTATTCAACTGACCTTATTTACAAGGATTATTGTGAGCTAGAATGTGAAAGGGAATGTTATCAGAGAAGTGATAATGAAAAAGACAATTCCTTTATAAAAAAACTTGCGACCATAATTTCAAGAAGTGCACCAAAGGTGGTATATGACAATACAAGTTTTAAAACTAATATTTCTACCACTATGTATTATTTTTCAAAAGAGGATTGAATCAAGAAAATCAAGAGAGGTATAATATTGTTTCAAAATCAAGTTGTTTAAAAAGAACCTGAGACCAAATTTAAGGAAGGCAACAAAGAAGAAGTTTATGAGAAAAACCCAATCAAAGTTTCCAAATCAATTGAAGGTAATTTCTTGCCTTTTTCATTTTCTTCATTAGAAATGAAAAAAATTTAAGGAAGGCAACAAAGAAGAAGTTTATGAGAAAAACCCAATCAAAGTTTCCAAATCAATTGAAGGTAATTTCTTGCCTTTTTCATTTTCTTCATTAGAATTGAAAAAAGAGAAACAACTTGGTATTATCCAAGAAGTGGTAGGTTAATCATGTTGATAAAGTTTAGGTATTTACTCCTAATCGAAAGAGTTTTTTCATATATTTCAAGATCTAGTGGAAATATGGATAGGGTAAATATTGCTCAAGATATCAAAATATTCGAATTTTATAAGAGTATAGTTTCAAAAATTTATTATTAGCTTCAAGTTTTTATTTTTTTATTTTTTTAACATTTTTAATATTTATTTTATTTTATTTTTTTATTATACAGTTTAGTGTTTCATATTTTATTCTTGTAAAAGGATGAAAGTAAGGTTCACTCAACCAATCAAATATTTTCACGATCACATTGGAAATTTACTTTTATTTAACAAAAAGGGTTGACTAGATTAGTATAGGAGTTGACCAGTTGTGCATAAATAATCTTTCCAAATGAGCATTTGGTTTTGAATTTGTAAAACACTTTTTATTTTCAATTTACACAAACAATTGTTTCAATGTTGAATAAGCCAACAAACAGAAACATGGAAAGGATTTCAATGGATCATATATGACACGTACAAGAATATATTTATAGAGAAAAGATGAAGGAATGTGGTCTACATGTTCTTTGTGCCTCATAAAGAGACATTATCTCTAGTTGGAACAAATGTTGTAACATTAAACGACTCCAAAATTCTTGACTTCACACACGTTTGTCTTATTCATTAATCTCGCCCTTGTTCCCTAAACCAATTTGTCCTATTTATCAAAGATTATATCTTGGATAGAGGTTATCCTTTCTTAACAAGTCCTTGTTTTATTATCCCATCCCACTATTACTTAGATCCAAGTTAAAAAACAAAAAAAAACTATTATTATTTAAAATGATTCTTTAAAATTAAGGGCTTACTTTATAATAACTTTTATTAAAAAACAAGGGAGAGATAATTTTGGAAGTAGTGAGAGAGGGGAGTTTTCTCTGTAATTCAATTCTTGAGACTATTTATAAACTTCTTAGATCCAGGTGAATTGTTTATTGGCTTCATGTCTCAAGGATAGTAGAGCTTTGTTCCTTTCTCATTTTTACTTTTAAGCTTCTCACTTTTCATCTCTATTCTTTTCTATTATGAATGTATTTCTCACATCTTTTGAGGCCAAATTTCTCATATATTCAAGGTTTACAGGGACAATTTGATTTTCATATATCTTTATATTTATGGTTTGAATGAAATGTATATACAATAAACAAAACATGGTTAAATAATTTAGATTATTATTATTATTAATTTTTATTTTATTTTTTTTCCGCTCATTTCCATGCCTTTGTATATATGCATTTAAGATGAACATTAAAATCATCAAACAAATGTTTATCGACATTATTATTTTTAATACCCAACGATTCACTTTTCTTCATCTTAGGTTTCTGATGACTTCCTTACTACCACTCCTGAGGTTTACTATTTTCTTTAAGCTTATTCCACCTTTCACATTTAGTTATTGTGCTCTGCACTTTGAGACTCTATGTCTAATGGATAAGCTTTTGATCTAAGATGTTTACAATGTTTTATCTATGCTTACTGCCATTTATTCTCAACCCTATTTATCATCCCTTTTTATTTTAAATATGACGTTATGAGCTTTAAAAATAGGCCACTTCTTATTAACAATAAGAATTTATCTATTATCAATAGTTGAGAGAGCCCCTCTGGCCCAAGAACCAACTTGAGATAAAAAGTGGGTCCATGATGCCTTGAAATAGATCCTATATAGTCAGGAACATCTCAAAAAATAACATGAGATATTAATAAGATTTTGATGTCAAATTTTAAGATCAATATGCTATTTGTCAAAAATCTTATTTATTAAAAAATATGAAACTATGTTGTGCTAAAATGGTCCTTTCCTTATTATAACCATAATTAATTGCTACCATATAAATTAGATTCATAAAATTTAGTTCCAATAGAACAAAAGTATAATGAATTTCCTATATCACTAAACATAATCTCCCTAAAAGACTATTTCAAAAACCACTTACAACTAGTGACTAGTATGATACTCCAAAAAACAATTATGTAAAAAAAACCATTGGAAAAAAACATTCAATTGAAAGAACATATATTCAACCTATTTCCATAACTACTTAACACTAAGTACTCTAAAAAGATTCTTTAAGATTTACAAGTACAATTAATATATATTCATTGCTTTGAAAGTGAGGTTCAATATGGAAATCAATAACCACAACGTACAAATCTATATTCATGGATACATTGAAATGAACCAATAACACTCATCAATTATTAAGTTGACCTATCATAAAAATATTTTGACTTATTACTGGGAAAATCATAAAAATATTTTCTCCCAAATTTATTATTAAGAATTAGATAATAATATGTTATAGGAATCCTAATCTTTCATTTGTAATTGGTATGAAATGATCAAATTTATTATTAAGAATTAGATAATAACATGTTATAGGAATCCTATCTTTTCATTTGTAATTGGTATGAAATGATTGAGAGGTAATTTTTGAATGAAGGAAATTAATTTCATTTCTTTTTTTAAAAACTTTGAAAGACAATGAGAAATAAATTAATCTTTGAATATAGCATAATCTTTAAACATCAACCTTTTACTTCAATACTAGATTGATTTACAGGATTTTGTTGAGATGTAACATATCAAACTTTTATTTCAATACTAAATATACATGATTTTATTGAGATTTAGCCCATCAAGCTCTTTACCTCACAACAAAATTTGCATGAATTTGTTGAGATGTAACAAAGTCTATACGTATAAAATGACACACATAGTGAAATAATTAAGGAGATCTATTTTTCCTGATTAGTAAGTATCAATCGTTCGTTGTTCGATATAACACATTAATGTCATAGAAAGAGTGAATTTTACTTGGTGCTCCAATAATCATATTAATCTTATGAGTTTGTTAAAATTGGTAATTAATATTATTTATTTCTATAATATAATTTATATATATATATATATATATATATTATATATATATATAACTTTCAATTAGTAATTATAACTTGGTAGATTATATGGTTATCGTTGCAACATTCGTACTATTTAAAATATCTCAAAGATATGTTTGCAATTTATCTACTAGTTGGAGTTTTAAAAAGTGAATAACTTAAACTTTGAATAGTGGCTATCACCAACAACAAATCACCCTTACTAACTTAAAGTTGGATGGTCATGCCCCCGCAGACAATAAAATCATCCTTAATATGCTTTAAATATCTTAGTTTAAGGGGAAGAATGATGTATAACATATTCAGCCGTGAAATATTTTAGGTGTTGTGTGCTTGTGAATCAATGTAACTCAATTTTAAATATGGATTTATGAGCCAAAGCAATTTGCCTTCTTTCAAGAGCGACAAATTCATGAAGCAGTAAGAACTGCCTAGTCATGAAGCAGTAAGAACTGCCTAGTAGGTGCTTCATTCTCTACACTCCAAGAAACTTAAAGGTATGATCCTCAAGGTAGACCTCTCAAAAGCTTTTGATAGGGAAAATTGGCTATATATTAGAATGCTCTTAACCCACCTGGGTTTCCCCTTTGAGTTCATAAAATGGATCATGAGCTGTATCATTAACATTCCTTTCAGTGTGCTAATCAATGGGACTGCCTCCCCCTTTTTTTACTCTGAAAGAGTTCTCAGATAAGGATGCCCCTTATCTCCCTTACTGTTCCTACTGATCCTGGAAGCCCTTAGCAGGCAGATAAAAGAAGAACACAAAATAAGTAGACTAAAAGGAATAAAAATCACAGCAGATTGCATCTTGACACACCTTTTTTTGTGGACGATGTGCTCATATTCCTCAATGGAAGCATTGGAGACCTAACCAACTTGAGGAACATTTTTGCTTCCAAAAAGCCACAGGTATGACAGTTAATTACAATAAGTCGACCCTCACAGAGAATGGATGCTCCCCCCATGAAATCCACTATGCGTTGCAAAGATTCCAATATACCTTGCTTAGGCTAGAAGAGGGACTTAAGTACCTTGGCTACAAGCTGAAACCTCTGGGGTACAAAATTGCAGATTGGACCTAGCTAATTTCCAAATTGGAGAAGAGATTAAACATTTGGTACCACAAATACCTTTCGAGGGCAGGACAACTCATGCTAATTAAAGCTGTCCTGGAAGCCACCCTGGTATACTGGATGTCACTGGCTTGGATCCCTAGGGGTATATTAGCTAGAATACATGCCTTATGCTACAGATTTCTTTGGAAAGGGAAACAAACAGGAAGAATTTTCGCATGGGTCAAATGGGAGGCCATATCTCTACCCAAGAAATGGGGTGGATGGGGCATAAAGAAGCTAGAAGATTTTTGCTCAGCCTTGGCGGCAAAACTTGGATGGAAACTACTCTCATTGAATAGTTCATGGACTAGGGTGGCCTGCTCAAAATACATTACCCCTGCAAACCTGATGGACTGGATAATTCAACCGCAGATATCACTCCCAGGGGTCTCCATTATATGGAAGGTGGTACTCAATTCTCTTAAAATCATCAGGGAAGGCATTTCATGGAAAATATAGACTAGAATGAGAGTAAGAATTGGCTAGGATCCTTGGATTGATTGCAGAAACATTCATAGGCTGCTAGAGGACCTCCGATCTTTCCTTAGGGATAACAATATTACATATATTGGTCAAATAGTAGATATGGAGCGCTCCACCCCTTTTCAGCAAGCTTGGAAAACAACTCTGGGATTAAACATTCCCCATCAGTGGACTCATCATTGGAATACTTACATCAGGGCCCTCTGGGAGGTACAGATCAGGATCCGGGAGGGGGATGATGAATTTTTCTGGGCACTCTCAAAAGTAGGAAGATACATTCCAAAGGAGGAATATCTGGTCCTAGCTACAGAGTGTCGCCCACCTAATCTTGAACCTTGGTCGAAGCATCTATGGAAGTTAAAACGCCCCCAGGAGAAAACGACTTATGTGGACCATCCTAAAGAACAAAATCCCCATGAGAGATAATCTGATTAAGCGAGCTCATCATGGACCCTTCTGGTGCCATCTATGTAAATGCAACAATGCATCTGCAAATCATCTCTTTGTTGAATGTAAGGTGGCCTGGGAACTCTGGCTCTCAATCTCATCAGTGATCTCCTTCACGATAAGGTGGCAAGGTGCTTCGGTAATGGAAGCTTGGTCGAAATGGTGGGAAAGTGCCAGCCCCAAAAAAATCAGAAATCTGCCTCTATTGATTTGTTGGGGACTATGGATAGCCCGAAATAGCCTCATCTTCCAAAACACCCTGTCGCATTGGTCTTCCATCACTTCCCGAATCATCTCTGATTACTCCCTCATCCCTGAAGACAAAAATGTAACTTGACATAGAACCATTACTCATAAATCCATAGACCACTCAAAGCCATGAGATTTTTTTGACGGGTCTGCCCAAGAGGATGGATGCGAGGGAGGAGCCATTTTAAACCTCTATGACTCCCACTCCTTCCACATTAAGATGCGTTTGGGGGGGTGTAAAAATAATTTTGTGGAACTGTCCTTTGTAAAATTCCTCATTCAACATGCCTTACAAATTCATTTCCAAGACCTACAACTCTTTGGTGACTCAAAAATTGTCTGTGATTGGATTAAAAAAAAGTCCAAATGCTCAACTTTCTCTTTGTTTCATATTCTGGATGAGGCCCATCGTCTTATTACTGCTTTTGACTCATTTACATGTCAACACATTTTCAGGGAGCAAAATGCAGACACTGACAACTTATCCAAAGAAACTGTGCAGAGGCCACCCGACACTTAGCTGATTCAGGAACACAGAGAAGGGAATTTCTACCAGCACTACCACAGGCCCTTTATGGATATAGACAATACAACAAGCTCTCAAGGAGCTTAGACTTCTATTTTTTTGCTGTCTACTGCATGTAAATATTCATATAATCTACTTATTTTCAGTGACCTCTGGAAAAATTTTGGACAAGATATAAAAATGGTAGCCTCTCTAGGCCAGTATTTTTTTGATAAAACTATATGATGATTATTTTAGAGATGAATGCCTCCCTGCGTGGAAGAAAGGCAAACATTTCCTTCTCTTTTTTTGAAACTGACAGGCACAACCTCATACAACATATGCTCATGCATATACAACATGTAATTTTTATATCTCAATGAAAATTACATTTTTTCCAAGGGGAAAAAATATGGATTTATGAAGTATTAAGGGGTAAAATTTCTTAAAATATATAGAGCACTACTACTTCATATGAAACTGGGATTTTGTTTCACCTAAACTAGTAGTTTGTTATTAGAAAAATTTTGAGGTAAAAAAAGGGCCTCAAAACAAAAATGTACAACAAAAATCAAATTTATAAGAACCAATAGCATTTGGGGTGATGATGTCAACCACGGGGGATGATTCACCATTTTTGAAGTAAAAAAATAAAAGATTAAAAAATAAAAAAATAAAAAAACTATTTTTTCAACTAGTATTTTCAACATATCTCCCTATGATTTTACTCCAATTTAGAGCAAGAGCCCTCGTAGGATAATGAATTTAATTCCTCATCCAAGTAGTACCCATATTGCATACTTTCGATGGGCCCCACTGCACGAAAAATGAGAAATACATGAAAAATGTGATTGCAATCACATTTTTCATATATTTCTCATTTTTCATGCAAGAGGGCCCATCGAAAGTATGCAATATGAGTACTCCTTGGATGAGGAATTAAATTCCGCATCCAAAAATTTCTCCCACTCTACATTTGAGTAAAATCGTAGGGAGATAAGTTGAGAAAGTTGTTTTTTTCTTTTTCCATATAAAAATTGATGATGTAATCTAATCTTATTGTATTATTTCCATCATTATTTTTATAATATTCCTTAAGATACCCATTTTAGACCTCAAAATTTCTCTAACATATGGTGCCCCTTTTTAGTGAGGATTATAATAAATGTAGTTTATGTAAGAGATGAACCCACCAAGTTTAAAAGTGAGAGTTTATTTTTTTTTTTAATTAAATAGATGCAAAAAACCCATTGTCACTGGTTGTAGTTGTTATGTATTGAGAATCCCTATGCTAAATAACTATACAACTAAGATGCCTTGGTTTTTGCAAGTGTTGTAGGAATAAAGGATCTTGTCCCCTCAACATTTTATGTTGAGAATAACCTTTCTTGGAGGGTTTCAATGTAAGATAGAATGTACATGTAGCATCAATGATGTTATGACAATGTGTTTCTTTATTTATGTGTTGAGGCAAATTTTGAAGACTTGATAATGTGTTTCCAAATTTAGCCTATAGTAGATTGTGCATTTGCATTAGCTTTTGGGCCGAGAGGTGCTTTAAAATAGCCCAATATAGGGAATATGTTCTCCCATAACATTTTATTAAAAATAATAAAATAATATTTACATTAACAAATTAAAAATTAATAGAAGATTCCATCACTTCGTTTATCCCTGAGATATCAGACGAAGAAAATCAAATCCTAGTCCGGAAGAATGAAGAACAAAAAGTGGTTAAGGCAATATTGAAGTTGAACCTAGATAGGGCCCTTGGGCCATATGGGTTCTCAATAAAGTGTTATAGGTTTTGTTGGTTAGAGATAAAGAAAGATATTCTAAGGATGTTGAA
>APFE031136863.1:0-14915 GCA_000404065.3 Pinus taeda | reverse complement strand
TCTCTGATTGCAGGTGGGCTAGAACCTGCAATCCAAAGATTGGTTTGTGGTTACCTCGGCCGTATCCCTTCAGGAGCTTAGGGACAACCTGAGTGTTAACACTATTGGTTTCTTATTAGCCAATGTTAGGTACTAAATATGTATTTTTTGCTTTATATGTATTTATAAAAAATTCCGTTGAATAAGGTTTCATTATGGTTTCGTTATCATCCAAGTTTTATCCGGAAGGTAAAGGTGAACCTAAAAACTCAATTTCAATTAGAATTCCAAATCAGTGAGAACTCATATTGTTGTTTCACCCGATTCCTGATGTTCGGGTAAGTGTTACCACAAATAATATCGATATTCATCATCCTTAATGTCCCAACAAATGAAATATATTGATGATTGAAATTTATTATTTGCACAAACTATTAACGCAATACTCACTTGAATGCCTAAGATTCACACCCCTGAGATTACAAAACTTTCTTAAATTAACAACAGTTAGAGTTTTCGCATAGGATGCCTTCAATATTTATCCAGCATACCCTTAGGCTTCCATCTAAGCTCCCACTGTACAATGTAAAAAGTTGGGTATCACTATCAAACCCATCTTCATCTTCATATTCATCATCTACACTGGTACTACAACTGTTATTGTCTTTATATGAAGACAATGATGAGAAATTGGAGGAATTTGGTGACGACGACGAAGGATGCATCGTCCGTGTAGGAGCAGCAACTGCCATGCATTTCACTGGGTAGTTGTGACCTTCCAAAACGGCCAAGCATACGTGATAAGTTTTGCTTGTTGATACCACTTCTATATCTGAATAGTTTTGCTTGTTGAGTTTCTTTTTATAGATCTCCTGAGGTTGATTGATGGCTTCGATCTTCGTTGAATTGGTCGTCGGATGAATGTCATATAGTTGTATTCGTTGAAATGTCTAGGAAACTACTTCGTGTTAATCCAAACTTTGTTTACGATTGGTTATTTGGTACATATATGTTTATTCTCGTTTTTATATAATTTATATATGTCTCTTTCCATTTCTCTCTTTTTTTAAACACTAAAAACGAACTTATGAATATCTTTTTCCATATATTTGTAAAGTGAATATTCGATCAGATCATAAAAACAAGAGACCGTCGTATACGCCTTTTATGTGTTCTCTCCAATTGCGAATAAGGAAATCACTGCATCATGAAGGGTTCTATGAACATTGAGTGTATTATAATATTTCCCTGAATAATTTTATGTGCAATGATCATAATCTGGCATGATTTATCTCAGTAGTGAGATCTTGAATCTTACAAATGTCTTGTTTCAACTAAGATTTTTGCAAGGAGGAGTGAAAATACTATATTGATCTGTCCCCAAACTTATGATTCATAGCATAGTTGATGCAATGATGACAATTATCTGAATTATCTTGCATTCTAGATTTTCAATGCCTCGGAATTTTATGGTAAGTATTGTCAGATATCATAACATGTGACCACAAGTAAGCTATAGTCTCCAAGTTTTCATATTGGTTGTTTATTACCACATTTTAAGTTCGTTGAGCATCTAAACATACTTGTGAACATATATCAAATCCAAACTAACAACCATCCTTTCGGCTTTAGAGCCCTCACCACTTCTTGTAGCATCCTTTCACAAAAGAATCTTTACAACTTGACCTATCGAGGTTCCACAATGAAAATATGTGTAATTTCAAAATAAGGAATGCAACTCAATTAAGAATGAAACCTTTCATATTTCAATCTTGTCTCGATCAACATTTTTGCGCAATTTGAAATTAAAGAAAATCAATGCAAGGTGAAACCCTGCATATTAAATCCTGAAATTAATATAAGATTGTCAAGGTAACAATAGTTTTGTCTATGGATCCACTGCATGATAATTTCCCAACACTCGTCAAGCACAAAACCGAACGTTCATGACCCTTTAGGGTTCCTTGGTAAGATCCAAGGGATCACTGATAAGATTGCTAGGATTCTTAAGAAATATAATGTTCCCTCGACCTTTAGAACCCTTAACACCATTCGTAATTCCCTCTGATTAGTGAAGGATCCTGTCAACCCTAAGGACATGAAGGGTGTCTATATTATTCCTTGTTCTTGTGGAACCCCATACATTGGTGAGACTGGTCATTTTATTAATCAAAGGATTAATGAGCACGCAGCAGACCTAAAGCATGGGAGAACCAAGTCTTCCGCACTAGCGGAGCATGTGGAGAAGACTAAACATCATGTTTGTATTGAGGAGGCCCAGGTTATTTCTAAGGTTTCACAGTTCCATCACCGAAAATTTAGAGAACCCATTGAGATTGAAAAAAGACCAAGCAATCTCAATAGAGATGATGGTTGGAAGATCAGTGGTTCTTGGATTCCTGCCCTCTCTTCCTAGTTGTTTCTTCCCCTTCCTCCCCCTCCCTCTATTAATGACTTCTACTTTATTTCTATCTCCTATAGTGAAGCTTCTATCTCACTTGTTTTCTTTATCCTTAATTCTTATTTGAATTTTTGGTCCTCTTTGGAGATCTCCCTCATTCTCTTTTCCTTTTATTTATGAGATAGTCCTTTTCATGACTATCTGATTGGGTTAATATTATCTAGTATATGATAATTATTTAAATTTAAGTAATAAGTTTATGTTCACATTAGATAGCTTTACTAATAAATTTATATTAATTAGTTACCCAAACCATTAATAATAAGAATAATAATTTTATTATATATAATATTAATATATTTTATTTTTTTATTTTTTTAGTTATTATTAATTCCATACAATTAATGGTTATAATCCTCGATCTATTAATATTGTTAACATTTTACTCATTTTTTTTTTATATCCCTAGGTTTTTATTATTAACTATATTGATTAACATGTTACTTAAAATAACACACAAGGTATTAAAATAATGCTCGTTTGTAGCATTCTAAACTTTATTGACATTTAGAACATTATAAAATATAATGATATCAACCCTAAGACATTGAATAACTATCTATCTAATAATAATATTATTATTAAATAATTTAACTAGTCAATTCTAACCGTTTCTTGGTCCATTATAGCCGTTTGTCCAGTCTAGTCTAATATAGTTGTTTTCCAGTCAAACCTAGTAGTTGGAAGATATGCTATCCCTATTTAACATGTAGCCATGATCTGATTATTCAACTTGTCCTGACGATGAACCACACTCATTGGTTCGAAACGCGTCGACAAATGTATTATCATGTGATTTTCGCCAAAAAATTCTTTCTCATAAATATAATTTCCTGATATTTCTCATCTGAAGTCCACAAGTTGATATTAGATGTTGACATCCCACTGTACAAAACATATTCATCTGAACCTAGTGTTATAGCATTAACAGAGGACACGGGAGCATCGTTACCTTGTTTGGGTTCTATGACCAGTTTATGATGGCATCGGCCTTTTTCGCTCACAGTCATTGGATCCATGCCCCATGACAATATTACAATTCTTCATTCTTGTTTCATAGTATGGGGGTTTTCATTTTTAGTAGTATGAAACCTCTGAAGATAGAGTCAATTCACTTTCTAGAACTAAGAAAAATATTAGCTTCTAAAAGTAAAATATGCATACAGTTGTCCCCTTTTATGATTTCAGAACTTCAAATTTGAGATAATTGGTTTCCTTTGAAAAATATAAGCTTTCTAGAATATTTTTGTCTTCTTTTAGTTTGATTGCCTCTTGGATGGTGGGCTATTGTAAATTGTTGCTAACTAATCTTCTTGGCTTCTGTGTGGATTAAATATTTTCCCTACTATATAGTAGCTTAAAACCTATGTTGTATAGTAGCTTAAAACATGATTTGCTTAGAATATCAAAGATTTTTTATAGCTTAAAACATGATTTGCTCATAATATCAAAGATTTTTTTATTTTCTTACAGACTTGATTCCAAACTATTTCATCTATTCTTAGAACCATTGATTCATGACGATGAAAAAATTTGATTCAAGTTGAGTTTTGCTATGATAGCATGTGGGATTTTCAACTAAGCAAGAAAAATGATAAACAAAAATGAAACCTTTGAATTTGAAGAATCATAAAACCTTTGGAGAAGAGCATTTGGAGAATCATAAAACTTGATGTTATGCCCATTTATGAACCTGAGCTTTGAAAAGGGGTAGGGTAGATGCATCCCCATAAAGTGGATCTGACTTGCTGGCAAGGGTTGTGACAAAAATTGTTGCCTTTACCAACCATGCCAGGATCTGATCCTTAGGTTCCTTTGCTTCAAGCATTCTTGGATGAAATTCAAAAATTCCTTGCAATGGCCCTTTCCTCATCTACCATCACCCTGACTAATGCTTTAAAACCAAATTTCTATTCAAATCTTCATCTTGTTTTATTGCTTGGGGTATTTTTGAGGGACATGTAGAACTACAAGCCCCTTTGTTTCTAGCAAGTGTCTGAAAAACTCGTGAAAGTGGTCTCTCTATGTACTATGTTTCAAACTAGATAAGTGACTACATTATACATATTTTAGATGTTTCAAAAAGTGTGGGTCCATCAACTACATCATAGATCTGAAAGAACCATTTATTCCATCTGTATGGATAACATGCTATAGGTAATGGTGGACAGGAAATTGCCTTGGACCCTTCCCATTCATGGCAGCGCTTATGATCCACCTAAATGCAAATGCTGGTCTTTGAAGAATATTCACATTATTACTTTGTAGAGGAACATGTTTTACGTTTGTGGCATGCACATTCACTTTAGAGTATGCTCTTTTTTACCTTGTCCCAACATCCACATAGGTCAATCAATCTGACACACACTACTTCAAATATAAATATATGAAAACTAGAAAAATGCCTGAATATCAAAATTAGAGGAGACATAACAAGATGCACATCAAAAATTTTTGTACAATTTATTTTGTGGATTGTTTGGAATTGAGTGCACTTGAAATGTGTTAGAAATTTGTTCCATTCATTTGGAAGATTTCTATCCACAAATTAATCTATAAACTCCTTGATATGATGCCACTAGTGAGATGATGGTGAAAAATGAATCAAATGAATGTTTGTGTGAATTAAATAAGTGAGAATCAAGCTTTGGGAGGACTTCACCACCTTTTTTGATATAGTAATAAAAAGAGAATTAAAATAATTTTTTATTAGTTATTTTTATATGCTTGTAGGTGTCATTTGGAATAGGGAGAGTTTAGAATTACTCATGGTATTGTGGTAATCCTGGGACTTCTTATTACTTAGGAACGTCACTCTTAAGTACTATGGGTGTCTTACTTTAGTAAAGGATATCGTCACTTATGTTGCTTTTCATCCATTGTGTACCGAGGATGATAGGGAAATCCCCAAAGATACTAACATGCTTGGAGGATGGGGGACAAAGCGTTGGTTTCTTTTCTAACATTCTACCCACATTTACCCAACCCTTCACCTATTTCCACCTACCACAATATGTACACATACAACTAATGGAATGTAGAGTGCGCAACAAGCAATTGTTTTTTGTAATTGCATTATTTTTTGAATATTTGCATTTTTGGGTACCTATTTAGGTTCCAAGTTAGGTGCCTCTCTCAACCCTTCACTAGAAAGCTCCTTGATTTTCTTGAGGACCTACATGCATTCCTCTACATGCTATCAAGCCCTATTTGGGTTTTGGGTAGGAACTTCCTAGGGTGAAAGGGAGTTGAGAATCTCTCCCCTGCCCTTTTGTTGCATTCCTTAAGATAAATTTTAATTATATTTTTATGTCTACAACATTTTAATTTCAAAGTCATTCCTTTCATATTTAATTTGTTTTGGAAACTATGTTTATATTCTTATGCCTAAGTTGAAAATTCTTTCCATGGGATAGCTCTAGTGTTTGAGTGCTTTGAGCTTCATGTAGGAGTTCTCAGGGTTCTTTCCCAGGGTTGGTTGCCCCTTTTGTGTGCCTCTCTCAACATCCCTAGTGGGTTAGTCTGGGTTTACATTCGATACCATCTACAAATTGTAGGGAAGTGTCTGGGTTTTCCCCACCTAGTTTTCCATAGAAAAGAAGTTGAAAATTTTCTCCACATTGTGAACTTTATGTCGTTAAATATTCATGTAAAAAGTACATTTGTTAAAGTGCAAATATTATACTCATAGATACAAATTTCTTTGTTGCGTAATTTTTAGAAGGTGCTTCTTTTGAAACTATCCATGTGTGCAAAATCCTGGGGGGTTTGCTATGAGGTTTTCTTTAGGAAAATGTTGAAAAATCTCTCTGAATTGTTATAAAGGCTAGGATTTTTAGTGCCACTAGGATCTATTGATGAACCATTGTCTATGAAGTCATCAACAAGGTTACCTTTCAATCCTCGAATCTATTTTGTGGTAATGTGAACTGTTGAGGTTGAGAACGCGGTTTACAAAAGGATTGAAGGACTACTATTCTAAGGGTACCACTAACACACATTGCAATTAATATATGTTGAAAACAAGGTCTAACAAGAATAATCAAGTATAAAATTATCTGGTAATATATATTTGATTATTTTGATATTTTTGTTAATACTTTGTGGCCATAGCTATGCTTTTTCTAGGCATGCAACGAATTTTTATGCACTCCTCTCCCCATTTTTGACATTTCTCCTTATCAAGATTCAAGTGTTAGTTATACTACCAAATAATTTTATATTTGATTATTATGATATTTTTGCTTGCCTGGAATTTTGTAACTAGCCAACCTTGCTCCGTTGGAATGTTTCAAACCTGAAACCGTTGTTTTTGAAACTTGATCTATACGAGGCCACGATGCATCTAGTGCTTCTGATTTGTCTTTTATTTCAGATGTGATAATTTCATTCATTGTAGGTCTAAGCCTCTCACTGTCACACAATCAATATTGTAAGCAAAAAAAAGCTTACAACCTCAACATTTGGAAACAAGTAACTATGGTAATAATTTTCTTTTGTAGATATAATTCAATGAAAAACAGAAGCCAAATCCTCAAATCACAAATAAATAAATAAACTGATGTTATCATAAAATAAACAAAATATTTTGTAGATGGATCTCATTCTATTTTACAAAGGTTCTCTTCACTGCATGGTTGCATGTTCATCCTCGCCTTTACATTTATTTTCACATTGTTTGTCATTTTCTAGAGAGGAAATGCCCTAAGCATTCCTTGTTGATGTACACATGAGTGTCATTGACTTGCTTTTCATCACTACTAAACATAAAAATAAAGTATTTCTTTCTTCCTTTCTTATCCTAAAGCAACACAAGGATAAGTGACCTGCTATAATGTGGTGATGATGTGTGGCACATCACAGTATGCCCCCATATAATAATTGATAAATCATAATTGTTGAAATTGTGGAGCTCCTCGGGCTTCTCCTCAAATCTAGTTGCAGCACTCCACTTCCCAATGTATAGAACATAAAACATCAATATTTGTTGCATGCAGTGAAGGTCATTATCATCTCCCTCGTCATATTATGCTTTAAATATCTTTAATAGGAAAATAGTACCACTACCTATAAGTTCAGCTTTTAAGACTTGGACATTTGTCAGTAGCAGAATGCGAGTCACTAGAACTTCTATATTTTTATCTATAAAGTGACAGCTACTGCTTAAAAATATTGGTCAAACTTATGTCATCATGGGAAACATTTGTTATAAAATACCATAGAAAAAGGCCTACACATGAAAATATTAAATCAAGATAAACCAAAAGTAGGCAAAATAAGAACTTGAACATTCATTTGTTGATCTCTGCATTATAGAAAAACTGAATAAAATGATTGACTGTAACAAACCACGTTTCTTTTGCAGGAAACTTGCTTGCAAGTCTAGCTGTTTAAATGGTAGCATCAGCAGATGTTGCCTCAGGAGTAGCATGTAGAATCTCACAAATAAGTCACTGGAATTCACTCTGTCAGCCCAAGTCAAAGTAGGTTTCCACACATCAATTGAAACAGATAAACATGTAGATGAAATCAATGCCATAACATGCCTACCAAACAACTTTTATTGGAAAATCAACATTCCACAATGACAACAACTTTTGTTGGATTGATGTTTAAGTTTACTTCGCACAAATAAGCAGTTCACTAGTTGACCGTGATATAGGATTTAAGCAAGTTAACTATCACATGAAAGAAATAGGATTTCTCTCATACAAAAGCATTGAATGCATGGTACATACATGCAGAATCATCAAGGAGAAGCCCAAATTGTAGCCTCCAGTTGCATGAGTAGAATAAGAATCATGATTCCATCTTAAATCTCCATTTAGTGTGTTCGGTGAGCTGGATTTACCTTGAACTATAGACTTCAGTTCCATCATTTCTCCAACTACAACATGATTTTATGTAATTTTCCAGTGTTTTCATGTAAATGCATACCAAGAAATTGAAGGAGAAGGGGTATCATATGAAATTTGAAAAAAAAAAGAATGTAAGGACGAGTGCAAATAACTAAAGAAGAGAATGGAAGGTATACATAAAAGGTGAAGTTCAGTGAGTATTTGAAAAACCATTTCCAATATTGATTCTAAAAGCTCCTGTGTTGCCACTTGAGCTGGACCCATAGGGGCCATTAAAGATGAAATTAGACCTACTGCAGGTGTTGGAGCTATGACTATTCTATCATTCTGATATTTTTGTTTGCCTGGAATATTTTAACCATCCAACCCTACTCCATTGGAATGTTTCAAACCAGGGACTAGCGCAAAATCCTTTACATTCCAGTCATCTCTTGGCTGTGATTTCATAGAGAGAGCCCTATTTGGTTTGGTAGGTCTAGCTACCAAACTAAAAGCTTGGTCTATGGTTACTTCCGTCGATCTCCTCATCAGCTTGGGACATTGTGGAGGATAATAGAAGGCATGACAACTAGGGAGTGCCAAGGTGTTCTAATGAATGTAAGGTTCCCAAGTCATGGAAAAATGTAATGCTAGTTGTGAGGTCATGACTGCCAAGGTGTGTTAGGGGATGCTAAGGCATGCTAACATGTGCTAGATAGTACGAAGACATGTAAAACAAGCTAAGATGTACCAAGTGGTAAGGCATGACAAGATGTACAAGGGTTCCAAGTCCCTCCCTTCTCTTCTTCCATATGCTATCCACTTATGACATTTCCTTTGTAATATTTGGTGCATTTGCTAGTTATAGGTCATTTATAGGTTATAAATGTCTTCAGAGTTTCACTTCTAATTGAGTATTCAACTAAACATATTGATTCTCTTATACATAACTATTTTTCCCTCCACCCACTTTTCATAACTTCAATAACCATTAAGTAGGGACCTGAAGCTTCGATGTTGCTTTCCTTGTTTAGTAAAATATTTCCGAGACTTTAATTTATTGAAAATTGTAGAATTTACAATTTATGATGTTTCAAGGTATAATTTTTAAAAGTATAATTCTTTAAATGGTGCTAACTCAATGGAAGAGCACCTGCTTTACAAGCAGGAGGTTGTTGGTTTAATTCCATCGTGCCCTGACATCCATATGGAATGGCCAGAATAATTTTTTGGTGATGGAGGCTCTTTTGACCAATTCACCAATGAGCTTTGGTGACATTCTTCGACCCTCACCAAAAATATGAAATGGTGACGGTCAACGAATGACACCACATATACGCATCAATTGTGACGACCCTTGAAGGTCCATAACCATAAATCGTTGTTGTTGATATGAAATGGTGACGGTCGTTGTCTGTCATTATAGTCATTATTTGTGACAGACCTTGAATGTCACCACAACACCTATACTTCTGGAAATGAGGCTTTTGGTAATGGTCAATGAACGTCAACATATATATGCACCAATAGTGATGGTCATTAAAGATCCATCACAATAAGTCATTGTTGTTCATATGAAATGGTGGTGGTCACTATCCGTCATTATAATCAGTATTTGTGACAGACCTTGAATACACCTATACTTTTGGTGACGCCACCTTTGGTTACATTCAATTTTTAGTGACCGAGGCTATGTCCCATCACCATTGCTCATATGCAATGGTGACGGTCACTATCTGTCATTATAAATCATTATTGGTGACGAACTTTGAATGTCACTACAACACTTACACTTTTGGCGATGCCACCTTTGGTGACGTTTGGTTTTTGGTGACGGAGGCTATGGTTCGTCACCGTTGCTCATATGAAATGGTGATAGTCCCTATCCGTCATTATAAATTATTATTGGTGACGAACTTTGTATGTCACTACAACACCTATACTTTTGGCGATGCCACCTTTGGTGACGTTTAGTTTTTGGTGACGAGTGCTCTTTTAATTGTCACCAATGAGCTTATGGTGACATTTTTCACCCCTCACCAATGTTATTTTTTCTTGTAGTGCTTAGTAATAAAAAGGCTTTTGAGGATCAGTTCATAACATTTTTTCAATTCAGTTTTGGGAGCTCTCTCTATTTTGTATATTCTCTCATACTCTTACACACTTAGAGTATTCTTGGAGCACCCTAGCATTGGAGAAAGGAAAGCAAAGGAAGTAAAAGGAAGCAAAGGAAAGCAAGGGAAAAAAAGGAAAAATTGGATCAAGCAGCTTCAGAAGGAATAATTGTAGGTAACAAGTTTCATGTGTGATTTCCTAGTTAGTTTATGGATGCATTGTGAATGCATTTATGTATTTGGTTCTTTTGTTGTCATTGACATGGGTTTTTCTAGGTGTGACAATAGTTTCAACTTTGCCTTGTCATTTGTGGATAACAATTATATGATTGGGTTCTTTCATTTGGTTAAGATTTGTATTTCCAGATCGTTTTGGAATCAGGTGATGTGGTCTCAGGAAAATTCACAAGGGGTTAGGAATCCCTTGACTAGTTTTGGTTGGATTGCAGTAAAGCTTGAGGGTGGAGATGGGAACATTCCTCAAGTTATTGGTGAAGAAACTCTAAGGCATCTAAGCTTGTTTTGGGCCTAGGAATCCCTTAACTAGTTTTTGGCAGGATTACAGTAAATCTTGGTAGTGTATGTTCTTTTTTTGGGCCTAGGAATACTTTCACTTGTTTTGGTCGGATTGTGGTAAATCCTAGTTGTATGTTTTTGGGTCTAGTGATCCCTTGACCAACTTTCGTAGGATTACAGTAAAGCTTGAGGGTGGAGGTGGTATAATGTATGGGAAGCCCTGTTTGTTTTGTTTTGAATCCAACATTCATGATTGTAATATGGCACAGGGGTGATTGGATGAAACAAAGATTCAGTTCACCCGAGTCTATGTCCAGGTGGTATGTGGAAGTCCCTGACTTGGTTTGCTTTTGCATATGTTAATAAGAGCTCTTTCCTCTTGTATTTCATGAGTATTTGTACTTCTTATCATGTGGTTTTGATGGTTGTTCTATTATGGCTATTATTCTAAATATATGTTGTTTATAAGCATGGTTCCATAACAGGCTCTAGCTATGGCTCTTAATATGTTTGATTCGTGGGTGAATGCTTATTGAATGCATTAGCTAGTAGATATTATTACAGCTATTTTGAGAGGGAATTATGCCTTCTTGACGATTATCCGATAAGTGTCAAACCCCTATGTTCATATATGCAGTCATGACCTATAGATTACATGTTCTCAATATGTTGGATGAAATGAGTGTCATGGTTAGGCCTAGTTAGGTCAAATTTGCGGTGAAAATTTGTATATTTCTCCTTTTCATTGAGTTACTTATAATTCTGGAAAGTCTCACTGAGTTTTGGGCAGTGGCCTAGAGGCTAACCTAGAATTTAGGCTTAGAATCTGGGATCGCACCCTATAAATTGAGGAATTTATGTCACGACCTTTACCTAGTGGGCTTATGCATGTAGTTGGAGGCCCTCAACCACATGGAGGCATTCTCATGCATGTGCTTGGGAGCACAGGTTAGCAAAAATACATTCCATCTCAAGATTTGGGCACTAGGAGTGGTTGTTTGGCTCCTAGGTGTCCTGTAGCTCCTGAGGAAGGTTAATAAGGTTATGGTTTATTGATTCCACTTCCTTGATTGTACTTAGGAGGTTGAGTTATGTCATAGTAGCTTTTTGTCTCATGTTTACCCTGGCAGGGCAGTGAAAGTGGGTAAAGGTGGGAGGGCATTCTTAGAGGGTGGCATCAGAGCCACGTTCAATACTTGGACTAGATGGGTAGAATGTATTTGAGATGAATATATCTTAATTTCTCTATGGTTTTTAAGCACGCATTGTCATGGTTATGGTTTTTGTGCATGAGGTCATTATATGCAATTGGTGTTATCATGCATGATGTCGATATATTGTTATGATTATGTATATACAAGTATCATGCTAATATGGATTGATTTTGCAGACAAGATAGCCTCCGCTAAACTTCACTAAGGTATGTTAGTTATTTTTGTATTTAGTTTATATGACATGGTTTGTTTGCACGAAGAAGAGGATCAAATATGACTAGAAAAATGGTGGATTATAGTTCACGAGACTCAAATTGCAAATTAGTTGAGCAACCAAGAGAGGGGTACCCTCCTGACATAGCAAACACTTTGAGAAGCTGAAAGGAAGAAATCCAAAGTGGTAAGGTAGATAATGACAAAATCATCCAGTCACAAGAGAGACTTGCTAGGGCATAGGAGAAAAACGCAGAGGTCAATGCAGTTATCCTCGGATTTTGTCAGACTTGTAGAGACATGGGTAAGCATAGATCAGTTATGGACAGGAGGATAGAACTAATGGGGCATATGGTAGTATGTCTCATGGTAGGCATAGGTCGGACAAAGATCACACAGTTAGAGATGGTAGGTTCTTGGATACACTTGATAGGAGAGCCAATGGACATGGGTTCTATCCTAGTTCTGGTTCCTAAAGGTATCATGGTCATCATCGCTATCATCCTTACAAGAGGAGTGACATGGGATATTTCTAGATGAGTTCAAGAAATCCAAGCCACCTATGTTTGATGGAGAGATGAAGAAACTGGAATATTTTGAGATTATTTTATTCAGATTATCCACAATCTCCATTTTTCAGTTAGAGAAGAATAAACTGGAAGATATAGAGGCACGATTGCTTGGAATGAAGAATTTCTTTAAGTTGCGCGAATACACAAAGAACATAAAGGTCAGAATAGCTATTTTTACCCTCAAAGGGAATGAAAACATCTGGTGGGAATATTTGAAGTGTGTCAAAGACATGAAGATATGGAGTTGAGTTGACATGAATTCAAGAAACTCTTTAGGAAGAAATACTTGCCAGGAGGTACTATGATAGTAAGGCCAAGGAGTTCTATGAACTGAAGATGGGATCTATGACAGATGAAGATTACACGACTAAGTTCCTAGAGTTTTTTAGGCATGTTCTGTATCTTAAGGATGCGAAGAAAAAAGTTCAGAGGTTTATTAGTGGATTTCCATTAGCATTTAAATATCATATTGAGTATGATGAGCCTCAATCGCTTTGTTATGCTCTTGACCTATGAGAAGATACCATAATACAAAATATGCGAGTAAGTATACCCAGAACACAGAACAATAAGAAATAACAGCAAGTATTTTATTATTCAGAAAGCAATGTTCACTTGCATCTTCAAGGGGGCAACCTCCAATAGATCTAGGCTCAATTACAAAATAAGACACGATGCTCCTCGAGGGGAGTTCTCTATCCTTTATATAGGATTCATACATGCAATACCATGGGTCAATACCATAGTTCTTATTAATACCATCTTTCTAATACTGTGGCCCATTTACAACTAACTGTGGTCCCTTCTTTAAATGCGGGTCAACCACTTACAATTATTAATATGGGCTCTATTGACTCTTTACTTAACTATAACTATGACTCAATCCTATTACATAAATAAGGGGGTTAGGGTTGGATCCTAACATGCCCTCCCCCATAAGAATAGCCTTGTCCTCAAGGCTGAAGCTACGGAAACTAATGAAGGATAGTGGTTGGTTCCCAGGTCACATCTTCCGGAGAGGTGTCTTTCCACTTGACGAGGACTTTCTTGATCGTGTGGTCGCGTAGGTGTCGTTCTCATGTGTCAAGAACATGTTCAGGTTGGAGCCAGATTGACCCTTCTTCATCCAATTCAGGTAGACTGGTTTGAATTCGACAATGGTTCCCAATCACTTTCTTGAGGCATGAGATGTGGAAGACTGGATGGATTTTTGCAGTGGGTGGCAAAGCTAGCTTGTAGGTGACTTCTCCAATGCTCTAAAGTACTTGATACGGTCCGTAGAATTTTGGAGATAATTTCTGACAACCTTTGTCTTTGAGTGATGTTTGCTTATATGGTTGCAGCCTCAAAAATACCTGATCCTCTTCTTGAAATTAGTGTTCTGAGCGATTTTGATCTACTTGTTGCTTCATGCGGTTTTGGACTTAATGAAGATTCTCTCTAAGGTGGGCCAGCATGGTTGTGCAGTTCTGTAGGAGTTGATCCACTACTTGTACCTTTGAGCATCCCTTGATATAAGAAGTAGGTGAAGGATTAAGCTCACCATAAACTGCTTCATATGGAGTCATTTTGGTGGTGGCATGATAGTTGGTGTTATACCACCATTCGGCTAGAGGTAACCACTGTACCCATAGATGTTGCTTTTTTGAAGTGAAACACCTAAGGTAGGTCTCCAGACATTTGTTAACTACTTCAATTTGACCATCATTTTGTGGATGATGGGAAGTATTGAGTTGTAGTTGGGTGTTGGGTTGTGTTATATTCTTTCCACGACTAACCTACGTAGTGAACCAGGGGGGTTAGAGGGGGGGCAGAGCCCCCCCTTCGTTGCGCCGATTGCGCAGCGGGGGGGGCGACAGCCCCCCCTGTCTAGGGGGTTTGAGGCGGGCGGGTAGCCCCCCTCTACGGGGTTCGGGGCAGCGCCCCGAGAAAAAAATGTTTTGGACCCTATATTAGGTTGGGCGAACCTACCTATGGTTTTCGGTCCATGGTATTGGATGCTTCGGCAT
>APFE031136852.1:0-12591 GCA_000404065.3 Pinus taeda | reverse complement strand
CCCTTTAACTAATTATTAAGTTAACATCCAATTAAATTCAATTAATTTATACATATAATTTATTTATTTAGAGGTAAGGTGCCTTATTTTTATTATCTTCCTTTTAATTATTAATAACTGGTTTTTTTGACCTTGGTCTCTAGTCAAATTTATTCGTTGGTTAAGTTAGCCGTTGGAGGCTCTGCTCAAGATATTGAACATGCAAAGCTAGTTCTGATTCTTCAACTTCTCCTGACAACGAACCACACTAGCTGGTTCGAAACGTGTCAACAAATGATAGATCTTATGATTTATGCCAAAAATTCTCTCGTAAACTTGATATGGATCACAGAAGCCTCAATTAAAAAATAATAACATGTTAAGAGGGTTAAAAATGATGGAAAAGTTGCATGCGATAGGAATATGAGTGCTTCAAAGTTATTTATATCAATTTAACCGTTTTTTCTCTTTATTTTTACAAGGGTTTCGATTTAAAATTAAAATATGATTGCTCGAAGGGTAGTTAGTTAGATTATTTTCTCAAGTTAGGTTATATTATGGAGATATGTTAGTTTGTGTGGTAAAAATTTGAATATATTGAAAATTATGGAGAGTAATTGTTTCAAGGACAAGAAAATTTGAAAAATTGAAAATTTAGGCTATTTGAGTAGATGTAATTTGATCATGGGTTTTATTGATTCACCAGTTATAATTGAAAAAATATTTGAATTTAAAATGTAATATTTTGGATAAATTATTAACATGGTCAATGTTATTTTCTGGATATGATTTGAATTTAAAATGTAATATGTTGGATAAAATATAAACATGAAACATGGTAAATGTCATTTTCTGGATAAAAGATTTGAATTTAAAATGTAATATTTTGGATAGATTATTAAGATGAAACATGGTGAATGCCATTTTCTGGATTTGATTTGAATTTAAAAAGTAATATGCTGGTTAAATTATTAACATGAAACATGGTAAATGCCATTTTCTGGATTTCTACTATGTGCAGATGTTTTTTAGTTGTCCAAAGTTTGGAGTGGACTCACCACCCATAATCATGAAAAGCAAACCCTAGTCGAAGGAGGGTTAAAAATGATGGAAAAGTTGCATGGGATAGGAACATGGATTTTAATGTCAACATTAAATTGAATTAAAATTTGTTAAAAAAATTGACCTAATTTTTTTTATTAATAAAATAATAACATGCTAGGAAGGTTAGAAAGGATGGAAAGTTGCATGCCATAGGAATATGGATTTTAATGTCAACATTAAATTGAATTAAAAATTGTTAAAAAAAATTGACCTAAATTTTTTTATTAATAAAACAATAACATGCTAGGAAGGTTAGAAAGGATGGAAAAGTTGCATGTGACAAGAATATGGATTTTAATGTCGACATTAAATTCAATTAAAAATTGTTAAAAAAAAATTGACCTAAACTTTTTTTTAATAAAATAATAACATGTTTACGAGAGATTTTTCGACATAAATCACAAGATGTATCATTTGTCGACACCTTTAGAACCAACTAGTGTGGTTTCTACCTTCATTAATTTTTTTTTATTTTTTTCCATAAAGCATGTATATATTTATACAGTTAATTTTATCTAGATAATTAAAATTTATTTATTTATTTATTTTTTATTTTTTTTATGCCCTTATATCTATTTTTTTATATTATATTATATATATACTTGATTCAAAGGAAGTCTTTTCATTATCTTGATAATTAAATTTATTTATTTATTTATCTATTTATTTTTTATTTTTTCAATAGTTTTTTCTAATATTTATTATTATTATTATTATTTTATTATTTATTTTTTTAAACCTAACCACCTATTTTATAGTTCTTTATACATACACATAATTTATATCTTTAATTAGTTAGTTAGTTATATGCTTTATTATTATATTCATATTTTCTATCCTTTAACTAACTATTAAGTTAACATCCAATTAAATTCAATTAATTTATACATATAATTTATTTATTTAGAGGTAAGGTCCCTTATTTTAATTATCTTCCTTTAATTATTAATAACTGGTTTTTTGACCCTGGTTTCTAGTCAAATTTAGTCGTTGGTCTAATTAACACTTGGAGGCTTTCCTAAAGCTATTTAACATGCAAAGCTGGTTCTGATTCTTCAACTTGTCCTGACAGTGAACCACACTAGTTGGTTCGAAATGTGTCGACAAATGATAGATCTTGTGATTTATGCCAAAAAATCTCTCGTAAACCTGATATGGATCACAGAAGTCTCAATTAAAAAATAATAACATGTTAGGAGGGTTAAAAATGATGGAAAAGTTGCATGCGATAAGAATATGAATTTTAATGTCAACATTGAATTTAATTTAAAAAGTTAAAAAAATTTGACGTAAATTTCTTATTAATAAAATAATACATATTTTATCTTTTGACCAAAAAGGTACTTAGCAATCAAGATTAGACATTAAATAACTATTAACTAAATTATTAATAATTAGTAATATTAAGAAATAATAAAAATATAATAAAAAAAAAAATTTAATCGATAAGTGCGTGAATCCTGAAAATTACCCTGTGGCTGAGAGGCCATGACTTAGGGGCATCTAAGCTGTCAAAGTCACCCGTGGATCACACCCGGCCTGAGCCGCACCAGTGGAAACCATGTTGGATTTTTGGTATCGGCCAGACTAGAACCAATGACCTTTGCTTATGGAGCGCCTTAACAACGCGCTCCTTCATCGACTATTCTAAATCTCTTTGATAAAAATATAATAATATTATTAAGAACAATAAAAATATTAATAAAATAAAAAATTATTAATTATTGGACTATACCTTATAAATTGATTTATATATTTTCCAAACGAGAAAAATTTCTTAAGAAAAGATTGAGACATTGTAAATAGCAATATAATTTATTAGTAATAATAACTAATAAACATTTAGATTAAAAGAGGTAGAAAAAAAGGAGAGACCAAAAAATGAATTAAATCTATAATTGTAATAGATTTGATTATGTCTAAGGATAATTAAGGAAGCACAATAGAGAAAGGGAATGGGGGGAGGGAGGGGAGAGATCAAAGAACCTAATGTAAGAAATATATTTGAATAAGATTAAAATGGGTCAAATTTCCAAGGGAAAAAACCCCAAAAATTAAAATTTGTTTGACTTTTATATTCTTCTCCTACAAAGGTACTTGTTATGAACACACAAAAGGCATAGTTATGGAACTTCCCTATCTCCTATTGTCGTAAATATCTTTATGGAGAATTTCAAGACTATGGACCTCAATTCTTGGCATCATAAACTAAAATGTTGATATCACTGTGTTGATGATACTTTTTTGGTTTGGCCACATGGGCTTCCTACCCTCTAGGTTTTCTCGAATCACCTTAATAGTGTTTCTTCACATATCCAATTCAACATGGAATTGGAAGAATGCTCTTCGCTTCCCTTTCTAGATGTCCTTGTTACCCATCTTTCTTATGGTTCCCTTTCCTTCCAAGTTATTGCAAGAAAACACACAGATCAGTACCTACATCCCAACTCTTGTCATCATACTACTCAAAACCTTTATGTCATGAAGTCCCTCTTCAATAAGACACTCAAAATTTTGAATCTCCAATTTTTATCCATAGAAAGAGCTCACCTCGCCAAATCCCTGATAAAAAATGGCTACTCTTCATCCCAAATCAATAAAGCCTATAGATATGCTTGCTCTCAATGCCTTAAGGACCCTCTTCCCCCCTCCTAGGGCTCTCTTATCTCTTCCTTATATAAAAGGAACCATTGATAGCATTTTTATATTTTTAGCCAAAAAGGATTTTAAAACCTTATTTAACCTTTCAAAACCCTTGAGCAATTATACATGCCTCCTAAAGACAAGATGGATCCAATGCTTGGTCTAGGTGTTTACCAAATTCCCTGTTTGTGTGCCAAGTCTTACATTAGATAAAATGATAGGTCTTTTAAAGCCTATTTGAAGGAGCGCATAGACTACATGACCCACAACTAGGTGTTGAAGTCAAATCTGGTTGGACACTCTATCAAAACCAAGCACCTCATCAGCTTTAACCAAACTAAGATCCTAGCCCTTGCACTGATCCAGTCCATTTGCCTTATTTGTGAAGCTCTTGAGATAAATAGCACCCATATTGATGCAGGAGCATTCAGCCAAGGTAAATCATTGTAAATAGTAGATATAGGGGGTCATGCATTTTTAAAGAATTAGTTTCCTAAGTTCCAAGTCAGTTTAATATTTAAGCTTTTAAGTGTTATTTAATTAGATATTCTCAAAATAGATAAATGAGAATATAGAAATTAGGAGATATTTTAGGCATAAAAGGAATGGATGTGGATCATTAAGTGATAAGGAAGCTTTTCTATTTTAGAACATGGAAAAAGATGGAAAAAAGCCTCAAGATGCTTTTGCCATATGTATGCATTGCATGCAGAGTTAGAGCTTTTAGTTGAGTGATTTTAGGATTTTTAGATCATGCTAAGTTTTATAAATTAGGAATCCTCAAAGACATTGAGGATCAGAGAGATAGAGAGAAGGAGTATGAGAGGTTTTCTGGTTGGGAGCCTTCGGGCAGTTTGTAAAGGGCCATCAATTCTAATTATGTGGCCAGCACAAGTTTGTAAGTTCTTATTTTGTTCCAGTTTGTATATATTGGTTGATTGAGAAATTTTATGTTGGTTTCCTGAAGTTCATGGCATCATTAAATTTATGAAGAAAGAAATGATAAATACATGTGTTAAGTTCAATCGACTGTGGAATAATCGCTATGCATAATCATCTGCTTCATCAATTCAATTTCTCTGTCTAATAGACTTTCTCCAGCATCTTCAATAAAACCTGTACTCACAAAACAATTGTTAGAATAAAGAATATAAGGCATCAGTGCCTCTTCTGCTGCTATCAATCCACATGTTGCTTTATCTGTCACTATGGATGTTGCTGCCGCTGTCGCCATAGATGTTGCTACCTCCCAAACTTCCTGTTCCTCTGCAACATGCTTTGACTCATCATCTGCAACTCTATTCAACCTCTGTTGAATCTTTAGGTTCTGCCACATTAACTTGAATTCTCATCAGATTGAATTCTGTTTGAAATAAATTGTAAGCATTGGCATAAGTGCGAATCCCTTTAAATTTGTGAGTTATAAAGTTACACGATATGTTGGGAAAAAATTTTCTGCAGTAAATGGTAGAATATGAATTTGCCAGGAATGTGAAATTATAAGCTTCCGCACATGTGTTGAAAATTGCCATGTGTTGAAGTGGAATTGGGCAATTATTTGAGGTGCATGCTTTTATATGCATGAGTGAAGAAAGATCCTGGTTATTGCAGGTCTACCCTGCATCAGGTGGTATCAGAGGGACAGGAAGTTTGGGAGGTAGCAACATCTATGGCGACATCGGCAGCAACATCCATAATAATAGCTGAGACAACACTAGCAGCAGAAGAGGCACTGAAGCCTTCTATTTTTTTATTCTAACAATTGTTTTGTGAGTACAGGTCTTACTGGAGATGCTGAAGAAAATCTGTTAGACAGAGAAATTGAAGTGGTGAGGTGGATGATGGTGAAAGAATCCCGGAAGAGACCAGCACCAGTGAAACAAAGGGGAAGCAGCGAAAGAAAAATAGCAGAAGATTGTGAGAGCACAGCGAGTGGAGCGATGCAGCATAAAGTGTGGAGACCTGGAGAAAAGCAGCAAGCAACAATAGATGATGACTTGCAGAACAAAGTGTGGGATCCAGGAAAACCAAGTCTAGAAGACACATGATCAGGAGATCATGAATATTTTCTACCTTGGGAGTCTGATGCAGGAGCATTCAGCCCAAGGGAAATCATTGTAAATAGTAGATATAGGGGGTCATGCATTTTTTAAAAATTAGTTTCCTAAGTTCCAAGTCAGTTTAATATTTAAGCTTTTAAGTGTGATTTAATTAAATATTCTCAAAATAAATGAATGAGAATATAGAAATTAGGAGAGCTTTTAGGCATAAAAGGAATGGATGTGGATCATTAAGTGATAAGGAAGCTTTTCTATTTTAGAACAGGGAAAAAGATGGGAAAAAGCCTCAAGATGCTTTTGCCATATGTATGCATTGCATGTAGAGTTAGAGCTTTTAGTTGAGTGATTTTAGGATTTTAAGATCATGCTAAATTTTATAAATTATGAAGCCTCAAAGGCATTGAAAAGCAGAGAGAGAGAAGGAGTGAGAATGAAGAATGAGAGGCCATGAATAGGCCATGAATTCTCTTGTAAATATTTTATTTCTTAATTAATTATTCTCATATTTTTGTGTGCATATCCATCTGATTGATACACACTTCTCATCAGATTGCTTAACTTGAATTCTCCTCAGATTGAGTTCTGTTTGAAATAAATTGTGAGCATTGGCATAAGTGTGAATCCCTTTAAATTTGTGAGTTATAAAGTTACACTATATGTTGGGAAAAAAATTTCTGCAGTAAATGGTAGAATATGAATTTGCCAGGAATGTGAAATTATAAGCTTCCGCACATGTGTTGAAAATTGCCGTGTGTTGAAGTGGAATTGGGCAATTATTTGAGGTGCATGCATTCTTAAATGCATAGTGTATAAAGATCCTGGTTATTGCAAATCTACCCTGCATCATTTAGTAACTTCCATTACTGACTAAAGTCGTGATTAACTCCAACTAGAGAAATAATCATTGAATTTTTTTTCTATTAGTCACTAATTTTTTGTTTTTAGTTTTATTTCCTTTTTTTTAATTCTATTATTTCCATTTTCATGAATTATATTTTTCTCTCCATATTTTCATTTTAAGATGACAAATTTTAGAAAGGAAAAATTATTAAAAAAACTTTTTCCAATATATTTTTATTTTTAGTTTTAGTGTTATTACTTTTTAATCTTACTTATATTTTTTTCTGTCTATTGTATGTCTTTTTTTTTCTCTCTATTTTCAATTCCAATTATGTTTATCATAGTTCCTTTTTCTTGTTAATTTTTGATTTGACTTTAATTTTTTACCCGTCGCCTTTCTATAATTTTATTTCCCAATACAATAAAACTTCCATTTCAATAAATATAATTAAACTAGTAAAAGTCAATTCTAAAAATACCGAATTAATAAATTAAAACAAAATTTGAGTGTAGTTTCCTTCCGTTGTCTTATATATACACATCTCATTCTTCATTCTACTCAAATTTTAAAGGCCTCTTGTCATTATTGTTTGCACTCAAATACCAGAGAATTGAAAATTGACAACTTGTGAAGTTAAAGTTTGTAATGTGATTACTATGATTATTGTGTTATTAGTATTCAATATAGTTGTTATAGTTATTATAATTGATACAAGTGTTTTTAATTTTTTATTATCATTTATAGCTAAATATTTAATATATTCATATTTTTATTTATATCTCTATGTTGTATGTTTAAAAAAATATTTAACATATTCATATTTTCATCATGGTATAATCATTTATATTTCAACTGAAATATCTCCTCATCGACCGTTCCAAAATTGTCAACTAGTAAATTCCTGCAAAAATTGTCATATAGGCACGTCTTTCATTACAAATAAGTCCAATATCATTTTGTGTTGCACAAGTCGACCTCAATGAGCTTACCTCTTTTAATATTATATTAGCTACCGCTATGTATTGGGCATTAATATAAGTACTATTATTAATTTACATAAAAATTATTTGTACAATGATTTGTCTTCAAAGATTTGGTTTTATAGAAAGTTGTAGCTCTCATTTGCAAGATGGTATTGTGGACATTAGGAATTTCATGGGAGAGCGATGGGTTGATTGCATATTTTTTTAGCCGTCTTGTTCATTATACATTGGTGAAATTATGCATGAATTTTCAACTAGAAAATGTGTTTTAGTAGCTAGAAATTGTCTGGTATAACAAGTTTTTAATTGCAAAATTTCCAACCATCTATTTCCTCAAATATCTTTTTATGTTTTGCATGTGCTTTCAGCTGGAAATCATGTTGTTTACGTCAGAAATTTTATGGGGTAGAAGTTGTATGAGGGTTTTGTGAAATTTATTTGTTTTTTTATCTTTACTATAGTTACATTGTTTTCCTTTGTCGTTAGGGGCTAACACCTTATTTTGTGAATCAAATCACCCGCTACATAATGATTACCATAATGTTTCTGTTGCGGAAAACATATGTTCCCAACTTATTTTTTTCCAACTTTTCACTTTGCGAAATATGTTTGGTTGAAAATTTAAAACGTTACAAAAATGGTGGTACCATTTCTAGTTTATCGATCTATCCATCAACAAATCTTTATTGTTTTTTACTTTAATTTGACTATATTTAAACTAAGCAACAAGTACTATAAATTCCACTTTGCATAATACAGATTATGGTTATGTGTATAGCCAAGTTGGTCCAGAAGTCCAAATTTGCTCTTTCACACCAATTCGGCTAGGGTCCATCTTATTTCAATGCACAAATTGCACCATGAACAAGTTCATGATTGAAGAATCTTTTCATTGTAATGTTTGTGCATCCAAATACAACGCACCATAAAAACAGTAATGACAACATTTTATCTAGAAGTGAGATTCAATTTTAGTCAATAACATCGAATGAGATAGCAACTTCTTCTTATTAATGAACCTTTCTGGTACTTTCTAACTTATGCATGTTTACATTTTCTATAGAGAATAATATCCTTTGGTTAGTACATTAGCTTTGAAGCAACAAGATAGAAATTACTTTGCACCCAAGAAACGACTATATAAGTAACATGAGTAATTAATTGTTCTCGGATTTAGTAATAGGTTATTTTCTTATGCAAACAAACATGATTATCTTATTGAGTATTGAAACATTTTATGTTTTTCGCTTGAACATATTGAAAATTTTGATATTTCTTTCTTGAAGGTTTTGATATTAGTAAAAGAGCTCCCATATGCATTGAGGACTCAAGCATCAAGATAGTAGTTACTTTTGAGTAATTAATTGTTCTCAGATGCCATATTATGTTATTTTGTTATGCAAACAAGCATGATTATCTCATTGAATATTAAAGGATTTTATGTTTTTCGCTTGAACATATTGAACAATTTTATATTTCTTTCTTGAAGGTGTTGATATCAATAAAGGAGCTTCCATATGCATTGAGGATTCAAGATTGAATTATATTGTTTAAGAAAATCATAGTATTTTATAACTAATATGTGCTTGGTCTCTCGACAAGTACAATATTTGGTTTGTGATTGTAATAATTATTTTTGGAAGAACATTACAAAAAACCTCTTTTTTGTACAAGAGAAACTTCAAATAATAGTAACAACAATATCAAGACTTTAGAAACAAGTAAACACAGAGTTAACTTTAAATATAATGGAATATAAACTATTGATTAAATATATATGTCTTTATTATTTTTTTACTTTAATATATCTATGTTTAAACTAAGTGGTACTGACCAACTACAATGTAGCATCGCTTGAGCACATTTTTATTAAAATATTTTATTTACTAACATCAAGTAAGCATAAAAAACAAGATAATAAATAACAAATGCATCAAAAACTATTACATTCTTTTGCCTAAACGCAATTGTCTTGCTATTTATTTTTTTATTTTTTTAATCTACTTATATTTAAATTAAGTAACAATTACTAGCTACTATGTAACACTTGTTTAAATTTTATTTTAAAAAGTATTATAAGTAAATTATATCTTATATATTAAGTAATCATAATAGTATAAAAAATTGGCGTCCTTATTAATCATTTCATTTTTCTATTTCCTTTATAAGTACACATGGAAATCATAAACTTTGTGCTCTTTTCTTAGTTTTCATTAATTTCCACAATCCTGGATCTCCCTAATAACCACGAGTCAACTTACTTCATAAAGATGGTAACATAAAAATTTATTAGTGAGCACTTAAAAAAATAAAATAAATCTTATACTCATTTTATTAAAAAATTAAAAATATTATTTAAAGAGTTATATATATGAACATTAAGTTTCATAGATTTAAATCGTTAATTATTTTTAAGTCTACAAGTGAAGTACAATTGGGAAAAAGCATGTTGGCATCCCCTTGACATGTCTTTCTAGCTAAACTTAAAAAAAAAAAAAAAAAAAAAAAAAAAAAAACAAAAATTTACTATTTTTATTTCATTTAGTTAATCATTAAAATAATAACATTTATGACAATACATTTATAAAAATATCTTAACTTATAATATTTTAATTTGTCCCCACCATATATTGAGTGAAGACACTAAGCTCTTTCTCAGGTCCCTATATACTAGTGATTTCCCCCCATTACTATTGTCGTTGTATCCCTTATTGTTTATTGTTGTGTCCCTATTGCCCATATTTTTATTATTGTGCCCCAAGAATCCCTCTATTGTTATTTTTGTGCTATATTATTATTGTTAGTCGGCTTGGTTTATTTGTGACCCTTAACTCCTATATATAGAAAGGAGGTCTTTGTCATTTTGGAATCATCAAGAATTGTCAATTTGGTGAATGTAAAGGAGGTTGCCCCCTCAAAGAGGTTGAATTCTAAGGCATTGATCTATCTTTTCTATCTTTTTGTGAGTTGGTTTCATAACATTTGGTATCACAGCTTTGGATTATAGGGTTTCACTGCTCCAAATAGGTCATCGTGGAATTTTCGCTATAGCTTTTTTTCTGCGACGTTTTAGAAGTTAAAAAAAAAAATCCATTTGAGACTAAATCGTGCTAAACCTTGGGTCCGAATTGCAGATTTTGTCTCGCTATATTTTCAGAGATATGATCTGAGGAAGTTAGGGTTTTTGTAAGCTCTAGAATTTAATCTAAAACAGGTCATCGTGGAATTTTTTCTATAACTCTTTCGCTACGAAGTTTTAGAAGCTAAAAAAAAAAGCCCATTTGAGAAGAAATCGTTCTGAACCTTGGCTCTGAATTTCAGATCCTATCTTGCTATACTTTCAGAGATATAATATGAGGAAGTTAGGGTGTTTACAGACCCTTGAATTACATTCCAAATGGGTCACCTTGGGAAAATCGTCATAACTTTCACTCTGAGCATCAGATTGAATTTTTGTAGGAATTTATAGAAAGAGGACGAACTGTAGTTTTTTTGGGTATCATTTCCGGAACCTAAGGTTGAAATAGTGACCCGCGACACGTCGTACAAGTTCGCTCAACTGAACCAGTCTATACTCAGGTAATCATGGGATATTTGGCATAACTCTCCATTGGAGAATCCAATCTTGATCAAACTTGCGGGGTTAGAAAGAATACTCAGAGGGTTACTGCAAGAAGAAATTTCAGACCTGGGAGATCCAAATTCAATATCGAGCTCCTACAATGTGAAAAAAGGTGTGTAGTTTCTTTTAAATTTTTGCATAAGCTTGGTTTGAAAAATTAGTTTGAAGGAATTCAAAGGGCATAGTGAAGCATTGATTATCGGTAATTATACCCTAAGAAGAAAATGGAAAACACCTAGTAAGAACCTAAAGCCTCTGCATACTTCATGAACGAGACGAAAAAATGTGCAAAACATGATATATCAAAATTAGGAGACCAAGTGCAACAAATTTCACTCGCACAAAAAGTAACAGAAAATAAGATGGATGGTTTAAAGAAAGACGTAGAAGCAAAGATGGATGGTTTAAAGAAAGGTGTGAAAGCTAAGATGGATGGTTTAAAGAAAGACGTAGAAGTTAATATGAATGACATGGAAGCTAAGATGGATGGCATGGAAGCTAAGATGGACAGCGTGGAAGCTAAGATGGATGATTTAAACAAAGGCATGGAATATTTGAAGACAAATTTGATAAAGTTTCTACAAGAAATGCTTACTAATGGCGAAAGGATAGTAAAATAAACTCATGATGAGAACAAAATAAATGTTAATCTCAATTTCATAGACTCTAACGTTGAAATGAAGAACCACCATGTTCTAAAGATCGATATGAGGAAGTTTGATGGCAAGGATCCCAGAACATGGATACTACAGATGGAGCAATTTTTCAATCTCCATAATGTGCAAAACACACAAAAGGTACACATTGCAAATTTATATTTGGAGCCAAATCAATTTGTATGGTATCGATGGCTTTGTTCTCGTAAAAAAATTGTCACTTGGGCTATTTTTACGGATGAAATGATAGCACATTATGAGAATACAAAAAGCAATGCTTTTTTTAGCCAATTGATAAATCTCAAACATAAGGGTTCAATGATGGAGCACATTGAGGACTTCCAAAAATTAAATATTAGGGTAAAAGATATTTCAAAGGAGCATAGGTTTGATGTGTTCATAGGGACTTTAAAAGATAACATCCAACATGAGGTTCGCCTTTGGGAACCAAATTCATTGGAGAAGGCATTTAGGTTGGCAAGAAAAATGGAAAGCAAAATTATGGAAACAAGGAAGCCTACCAATCAAAATCATAAAGATAGAAGTGTTGCTACCCCTATCCATCTGTTAGAAAATTATATATTACGGAGCAATGGAACACATGAAATAATGTAGAAATATAAACACAGAAAACGCACAAAACAAGAGAGACACAGATATACGTGGTTCACCCAATTTGGGCTACGTCCACCCCGAACAGCCA
>APFE031136846.1:0-48298 GCA_000404065.3 Pinus taeda | reverse complement strand
AAAATTTCGGAATGGTGTTTTATAGATGTCCTCCTCCTTTATCCTTATCTGGTGTAGCCAGATCTTAAATCAATTTTTGAGAAAACCTTGGCTCCCTACACTTGATCGAATAGATCATCAATATGTGGCAAGGGGTACTTATTCTTGATGGTCAACTTGTTTAACTGATGATAATCGATGCACAATCTCAATGTTCCATCTTTCTTTCATATAAATAGGACAGGAGCTGCCCAAGGGGACACATTGGATCAGATGTACTTTTTATCCAGTAGCCCCCAAAAGTTGCATTTTCAGTTCTATCAACTTAGGTATTGATCATGCGGTAAGGGGCTTTGGACACAGGGGCTGCACCCAGGATAATTTCAATAGTGAAGTCAATATCCCGCTTGGTTGTCAAACCGAGTATAGATTCAGGAAATACGTCAAAAAATTCCTGAATGACATGAATATTTTCCAAGGAGGTCATTTTATTCTTGGAGTTGGTAAATCCCACTTGAACAACATATATTTGACAGCCATTCCTAATACACTTTCTTAGCTAACTAGGAGTAATGGGGCTTAGCTTGGTGTTAGACTTGATTCCTTGTTGTTCCCTCCTTTGTCTTAATTCGAAAATAAAACTAATGGTTTTTTGCTTGCAATCAACCAAGGACCAACATTTTTCTAACCAATCTGTTGTGATTAAAATGTCATATGAACCAAAAGGAAGAATGTTTAGGTTCACGTGAATGGGTTGTCAAGAAATGATTATGGGACACTGATCCGTTTTGGTGACTACCCTTCTTTTTTCGCCAGTGGCTAGTTGAACTAGTTAAGATTTTGGGAATTCATTGGTTTGTAGTTGACACTTTTCTACCTCTTTAGGACTAACATAACTTAAACTAGCACCGAGATCAAATAAAACTAAAACAGCTTACTTAGCAATCATACCTTCACATTCAATCATGGTGGGATGATACTTTGCTTAATGATCATCCAAGGAAATGTTAATTATGGGTATATTCCTCGACACTTCTCAAAAAATGGAAGCTTCTTGGATGTTTGCAAGTTGTTTTGTGCTTTCCTTGTGTGGACAGTTTTCATAGTAATGGGGTTCTCTGCATCCCCAACATTGTAGTGAAGGTTTTGACTACTGATCATTATTGAATTTATTAACCTCTTCTAACTATCGATTTTCAAGATAGACAACCTTGGGTTGGTTCCTTGCCAGAAATTTATGGAGAGACTTTCGCTGTAAATTTCTGTTATTAACATTTTTTCGATGTTTACTTGGAATCAGATTCCTTCCCTTCTTAATCGTCCCTCCTTTAGACCCTTCCTTTTTTTGTTTCATTTGTTGGTAACATATGCGAGCTTTCCATACTCCATCATCCATTATTTTGGGGTATTCAAACTCAAGTTTCTCCTTCATGAAATTGGGTAAGCTACTAATGAAACGCTGAACGTTGGCTTTCTCTTTCTGCATATAAGGCACATAGTGCAGAAGGGAGGTGAATCAAGCTACATACTCATCCATAGTCAAGGCCCCCAATCTTAATTCATGAAATTCCTTTGCTTTTTCATCATACTAACGCTCAGTTAGATACTTATCTTTAAAATGTTTTTGGAATTCGTTCCATGTAACCTATTCCTCGTTAATTTTTCTTACTATTTTGATTTCTTCCCACCATAGGGTTGCCTTCCCTCTTAACTGATAGACTGCCAACTATGCCTTCAACCTTTCTGTGTATTTGTAAATCTGAAAATACTTACCCATATCAATTAACCAAGCTTTCATTGCTTCTTCATATTCCCCTTCAAAGAGTGATCGTTTAATCTTTTGAATTCTCCTTACAGTTCTGAGTTTTGTCTTTTTGTTTTGCACTGGTCAGAAACATTATCTAAGCGTCCTTCTTCGTCCTCTCTATGTCTCTCGGCTGACTCGACATTTTCCTCACCAAGCTGGGCTATTGGGGTCTTTTCGCTGTCCTCAGCACTAGAGTCTTCGTGTCTTTGGTTCTATCGATTAGACAAACTTACGAGAATACTTTCTTGTTCCAAGCATAATCATTCATTATCCGTTCTTAAATTTGTCATCTCAGCGCATAGCTACTGAACAGTTTGAGTAAAACTGCATTGTCCTGACGAGTTTCCCCACCCAACTATATCCAAATGTTAGGATTAGCATTCACATAAGCTGGTTCTGAAGTATTAGGCAGCCCTGAACTTCTCTGCATTATGTCCTTTGTATAAAGACTACCTCTCTGTGTTCACATATAAGTTTTATTTAGTTAGATTTTAAGAAATCAAGTCATTGTATGCACATACATATATTTATTTGTCCCAAAGAGTCTCAGTGTATGAACGTGGGCTCTCATACCACTTGTAACAACTATATCCTAACTTACAAATTATATATAAAAAATATATGTATATTTACTTTGTAATTATGTCCATCTCGAACTTTGGTTTATGATGTAAAATATTCCTATCTTCGGACTTTAGCTTTGGGCTCATTATATATATACGGAGTATTGATTACGTTTATTATTAAGTCCGTAGACTTAACATTATCATAGGTTTATAATGACAATAATAATTCACACAGATTACATTAAAGGTGAATGGATTGCTTTTTAATACATATGATACACAAGGTGATCCCGCTGTCCTTGCCCATGTGTTGATTTGTTGTCCTTTGTACCCAGGAACATGCGGCAAAGTGCTATGGCATGAGACTGTATGCCCTGGCGCCATCTGTTTGGTATTGCATTCACTGATCTAGTTCTCATGATGTGACGATAGAGAAGCTTTAGGGTTTCATTCCCTAACTAACTCCTCGCTGTCGGCATTGCTATGGCTCATTGTTACCACTGCTCTGCGAGGTTTTGCACCGTTCAAGATTACATTTTGTCTGCGTTATCTTCTAAGAGCGATGATGGCGATGACATCAGTTAAAATGGAATGAGGTAAACCCACTGGGTTGATGATCTATATTCTTGTTACCTGTACCGTAAGATTGCTATAGAGTTAGGTTTCGATCTGCCGCAACATTTAACGCTTTGCCTTAGCTACACAGGAATGTCCCATGGCATCTTCAACGCTGCAGGTGATAACTGGTTCCAGGACTTAGCTGCAGAAGGTAAGTTTTTAAAAGTTTTATGTTTCTCAGCTTGAATAGTTTTATTCCTCGTTTCAATCTATATCACTTATGTTGGTTCGCTGACTAGCAAATAGGAGAGATGCCTCACGTGGAAACCTTCCACTCTCAGGTAAGAACTCATCATTCGTTCATGTCCCATTTGTTCATGTGTTCTGAGGCTTTACAATATTATCCACAATGGTTTACTCGCTTAATGTCTCATATTTCATGTCAAGTATACACACAATGCTATTCGGTTATTTGTTTTGGTAATGGCCACTACCCGTCAGAGCTTAAGTGCTTACGACGACGCTATTCACTCTTCTAGGTTGGATTCTTTACTCCTGGCATGAATGAAGTTATGAGAACCACCACTCGTATGGTAGAGAACATAGACTCAGTCTCTTGTTGAACTTCTAGCTGACCAAAACAACTCGAGTTTATGGCTCTATTTTGAATTTGTAATTAATTAGTTAAGCCTAGATGTTTAAAGGAATAATGTGTAAGGCATTTTGTAGTTTTGGGGAAAACTCCCATTCTAAAGTCGACAAAGGGTTTTATGAGTTTTTCTTTCCACTGAAAGGTTATAGTTTATTTTGCTATGCGGCCACTTAAGTGAACCAGTTTATGTCGACTCATGCAAAATGTCTAATTTATTGTATTAACGTCTACAAAAATTATTCAATATGTTTTATATGTTTGAGAAGGCAACGAATTTATCTTATTCTACTTCTTGGTTGCATTCTGGGCCGAGAAGACCTTTCTTTTATTTATGCAAGTATTTATTGTGTTTGATGGACCATTTCTGAAGGAATTCGATTAGAACTTAGTTTAAGATAATTATAGTTGCTTAAACAAATTCTTTGTTATGATTTCATGCTTGTCATAGTCGAATTATGGTGTCTTGAACTTGCATCCAAACAATTATATAAATTCTTCCTTTACATTCTTGTCATTCTTAACAAAGTTTGTAAGGTTACACAGGTCATTCTATAGATTCCTAATAAAGTGCATTTCACTCGACTTACGTCTACATCTTAAAAGTTTGTGTTTGATAATCATGAACAGGGAAACATAATAATTGAATGAGCACTCTCTTTCACTCTTGCTATGTCATTTGATAATTCCATAGTTATTAGCATAAACTCTCTAAAATTTGATATAAGAGAAAAGGTGTTTCTATATCCTGTAATCATACTTTTTCTCAAAATATTAACCTTCTAAATATAGTTTGCTAATTAAGAAATTATTCTAATGACAATTCAAGCATAACTAATTTTACAGTCAGTAACTTTAGCCTATTACAATCAGTAACTTGGGCGTAAGTACTTCACTATCCACCCTCAAGTCCTAGTACAAAACGTACTACTGTAGAACACATGGGAACTGTACTTATTACAACATTAATATCATATCATATTGTAATCTAAAATTAACAATAAAAGATAATATTAATCGCTCTCAAATTTGAAAGTGAAAGGAAACAGGTTTGAAGGGAAAGGAAAAATGCATTTATGAAGAAGATTCAAGAGGCGTTATTCGAAGAGTTACTGCTTCAGAAAAAGTCACAGAAGATTATTTTTCTCAAGTAGAATGGAAATCGGACTGGGGCAATGAAAGCGACATGCCGCTCATGGAAACGTCAGAAACAGGTGTTTTATTTGGTTCAGCCTTGAGTGCGGGTTGGAAGGGAAATTTCATGTTGCATGAAACTTTCCTCCAAGCGGGGCGAGAAGAGATATGATGATACCAGGCATTGACATGCTGTCTGGACGAGACGAGGTGGCCCTTCCCAACCAAATTCACCAAACAGTGAAGAAAAGGTAAATGGTGGAGATCCGCCGGACTGTAGAAATCTTCGGCCAAATGCTCGCTCTTCGACAGTCGCTTCTCGTACACATCCAACACTTTGCTCAGCTTTTGAACATTACTGTCCACCACCGCTTCGTCCGTGCTCCCTCCCGTTATCATGGAAATGATGACAAGCTGCTGCACGATGACATAAAGAGGGGGATTGAATTGTTGCGACTCCACCTCGTACCACTGCTAAACCAGAGCTTGCTCCTCAACTGTGCCCCCCAATAGATAGTCGCATTTACCTTGGCCATGGTATTTCTTACACAAATATTTTGCGATTGCTCTCGACTCTGCAACACAAACAATATTTATTTATTAGTGTGGGTTGAGGAAAATAAAGTAGTTTCCAGGTAACCACGCGGTTGGATATGAGTTTATTGCTTTCATAATTAAAATTTTTCTTTTATTTATTCGTTGAGTCCATTTTAATAATTTAATATAATAAAATATGCAAATTTATTTATGCTTCACCTATAAATAGTGCATACAAATTTGATATTAATAATTTTAATTTAAAATTAAAAAATAGATAAATAAGTTTATAAAAATTTAACATATCATTTATATTTATGATTTATATATCAGAAATATTGGTTGAGAAGTGTACCTAATAAACATGAATTTTTGTAGTAGCCTTATAGGCTTAAGAAAAGACTGGCCGATTAAAGTACCAACCATAAAGTATGAAACAACAAAAGGGAACTAACCATAGAGTATAGAATAGCAAAAGGGGTTAGAGTAGAAAAATAAGTGTCAAGAGTGGAACTGGAATGATAATAAAAAATTTGCCCATCTCTTTGTTCTATAATATTTCACAAACCTTGTGCAAGATATTTAATGATAAATTGAAATTTTTATAACAGCCTCATAAGCTTAAAAAAAACTGGTTGATTAAAGAACCAACCATAGAGTATAGAAAAAAAAAATCAAGAAAAACAAAAAAAAAAAATCAAGAGTAGAAAATTTAGGATTAAGAGTGGAAAATATCCCTAATGATAAAAATTAAAAAATTGAACATCTCTTTGTTCTACCATACTTCACAAATTTTGTGATAGTTATATAGGTAATTAATCAATAAACTTTTATTTTTAATTTTAATTTTTTTAAATTTTAAACTATAATTTTACTATTCAATTATCATATATATATATATATATATATATATATATAATTAATATTTAAATTGTATTTTTATTACTTAATATTAAAAACTTAAATAATTTCTTAATTTATCATTCACTCATTTATTTATGCATTTATTTATATAATAAAAATAAACTATAATTTCACTGCCTAATGGTCAAAGTTCCCATAGTATAATCTAAGCTTATATTAAATGATTGAATAAGAAATTATATATATGAATTAATTATAATATTAAACTAAAAGTGAAGATTAAAATAGAAAATAAACAAAATTAAAATGAATATATATGCCAAAGAACTGTGTAACTAAAACAGCTCTCTATTAATCGTTAAAGCGATTTCATTTATGATACTGATTAGCCTCAAAAGCATTTCCTAATTACATAAAACATATGCATTTATGATACTGATTAACCGCAAAAGGATTTCCTAATCATATAAACAACATGCACAATCACACATTGGCATTACCGAATAAGGTAAGATCTCCGTCTTGCAGAGCAGGTACCTGCCCAAAAGGCTGGAAAAAGCACAAACACAAAAATTGTAAAAGCACGTAGGAATAGAATATCAGTATGGGCATGAATGAAAAAATTCATATAAAACAAGGAACCAGAATGCATGGAAAGATTCAAAAGAAATTGAAATGGCTTACGTTGATCGAGAGAAAGGGAGACTGCTTGTGATGCCCCGCCATGAGATTTACAGGGATCAACTCGTAGCCCACCTCCTTCTCGTTCAAACAGGCCAGCACCGTTGCTGTGCACGATGAGAATGGAACGCCGTGGACCTTGATCAACTCCATTATGAAATATACACCAACGAAAAGGAAGAAAAGGCAGTCTGCGGTTGAACGGAGATGGAGACTCACTCGGAAACCAGCAAAGACCACAACAATTACAGTAATGATTGCCGGATCCTCGCATCTATTTATACACATTCAGTAGCACTATTACAGTGTTTCAATGACGTGTAAAGTGAAGAAACTGGATGTGTGGTAAGACTTTACTGATGTGTGGTAAGAATGATGTCATCCGATAGTATTGCAAGAGTGGTGGCTTCCCTGATGACGTGCATTAATGGGAATGGTGGCTGACCTGACAATGTGCAAAAATGGAAACGTGGCACAACTGTTAACATATGATGGGGGCTTCGGATAAGTCAATAGCTAGAGCTGCAATGGAGTAAAGGGAATGTGGCCAAAGCATATTCTTATGAATTATATACTCATCGGTGCAGTTGAACGAGGAAGAGTAGCTGCACTTACATCGTCTAGAAATAGATTGCAAATTTTAGAATTTTCTAAAAGAGTACAGCAAAGAGGAAAGTGAGGTGAATTGAATTCTTTTTTAGGAAAGGAAATCTAGTGAAATTTATATCACATGGAATTGAATTGATGTGGTGGCACAATCTGCACTGAATGTTAAGGTTAACTGCATAATGCATGCAAGTAGGCAAAAAAAATATCTGTTGGTAGGTACGAATGCGGTGTATCCGTGCATTTAATGCCTTATAGCACGTTGAATATTTGCTGTCGTATAGTTTAACCTAACCGTCTGCCACAGGCGCATCTCTGCAGGATATTCATCGTGACTTTAGAAGAGACGGGTGTGCCAGACAGAGATTCATCGGAAGAGAACGTGTATTTTCAGTGATCCATCTCCATTCCATACAACGTACACGGTAGAAGCAGTTATTGTGAATATGAAGTGACAGATCCGTGGGACCCGGAAATGAATTTCATCGATTACGTCGATGTATTGAGATTTCCGAGATCGTGTTGATGCCGAACACACATTAAGATTTTCTGTATATGTCGCTCGAGTTCAGATTTCGGGATCTAGTAGGTAACGAAAACAAATCATTGATTCGTCTGCAGTGACTCAAAGTAATTAGGTCAAAGTAAGTAAAGCATCAGTTTTATGGGATCCAGTTTATATTATGGTAAGTCACTAGTGTTAAAATCTTTGCAGGCCTTATCCTATATACCTTTAGTACAGAAACAAACAATATGAATGCAAGACTCATCTGTTTAGAATTAATTTGCAAATAGTCTTTAGCCTTGTTAGATATTGAATGGAAAAATAATCCATTTAGCTAAATAATATTATGAGTATAATAGTATAAGATATTATGAGTATAATAGTATACGAGTGAGTAAAATTTGGACTGCTATATACGAGATAGTATATAGTAGTCCATAGTTGTAGCTCACAATTAGCATCCACCCTTATTTGAAAATATAATTATGCTTTTCGTGGAAGTACTTGAACATATTGAAGGAGAAACGATAAGGGCAGGGTGGAAGCTTTCTTCCCTCGAAAAATAATAGCCCTACCAACATAAATACAACGAGCAGTATAGAGCCAAAAAAACAAGTAAAATATAATCCAGGAACAAAATCAACAGACAAGAAAATCAAGTAAAATATAATCCATGAACAAAATCAACAGACAAGAAAATCAAGTAAAATATAATCCATGAACAGAGTAAAATAAATCACTCTCGGAGTATCTTCAATATTTCTAGTAAATTTATAATGCACAGGAAACTTAGATATTTTTTATCATCTGCAATTTAAATGTGTATTAGATTGATAATAGCATAAAAGTAAATCCGGGTGAACACAAATTTGACCTCTGAGCCTTTAAGAAGGATATAGACACCATATTTAGGAAACCTCTAATAGAAGCTTTTACTCGTATAATTATATGATGCTCCCGAAGAAAAAACCCATGCTTAACGTCATTATTTCTTACAGTTTGGATGGAAGTAACGCTATTATTCCTTATAGTCATTTATCTCCTCAAATGTAAATATGATATGGTTTTATATGATATTTACATTTTCATTTTCATTATGTTTTATAATTATTAAATTAGCAATTGTCTCAAAAGGTACAAAGAGAGGCCGATAGGATTATTATATTAGAATTGTTGAATTTTTCTAAAAGAGTTAATTAGTTACCCAGCCGTGCAATGCCAAAGCATTATCCCCATTCAAAAGCAAAGAAGTAGCAAATATAAACACCAGTGTTCCACAGTCTCGACTGCGCAAACCAATCATTGCCATCTGAAAAATCAAGAAAATAAAGACGATGACCAGTTAAGGAGATGATAGTGACCCTTTTTGTAGCCTTCTTCGGCCGCCTTTCGTCTAGGAGGCTTCATGCTCACACACATAAAGAAGAATGTCGACTTAAATTCACATAGTTACACACAATTTCTTTAAACTAAAAATATTTTCACATAGTTAATTCATTTTACACCATCTTCAAATTCATTGTGCATGTACCTCTAATCATTCTTCCAAATTAACATATTGTTTTTTTGTAAATTTACGTTGCTACTAAGAGGCCATGAAAAACTATCATCAACTTACCCGGACGCAACATTAAACTATGAACCATACCAAAATTAAAGTATATTATATTAAAACTATATTAAACCTTAATTGAATTATCTTGAAACTATATTAATTAGCTATATATAAATATTGATGGTTATATATTTGATTATCTATGAAAATAGTATAAACATGTTTTTTTGATGTTAAAGGGAGTGGGAAAGAACAACAATGGAAAGTCTTAAAATTACAAATACCAAAATGATTATAAATATCAAAATTAACAGGCAGAAATCTATCTTAAGTATGGATCTAACATGGGCCTAGAGGGATCAAATTTCTTCCATGGAACTTTTTTAAAGCGCAAAAATACAATGTGCTAGTTATTTTTCATTGTTTAAATTGTATTTTTGACTGCTAATTAGAATATATATAACCAAATAAAAAATTTAATCATATATATTTTTTCTATATATAAGTTATATATGAATTGATATCCACAAAAATTAGTTCAAATAAATTTTCAAATAATTTATTTAAATCTATTATTAAAATATTTTTAAAAAATATAAAATTTAAATATCTAATTCACACTCAACATCTAATTCACACTCAAATTATCTCATGTATGAATTATGAATTGAGTCCAGCATTAAACACTCAACTGAACAACATTAAATTATTAACAATGTTACATATGTGTAGATATATACCTTTTTACACACCTCATTAAAACTATTTGGCACAAGAGGGTGCCTATCAATGCAATCTTCAGCTGGGCTATCCATACAGTGTCTTTCTTAAAGAAGAAAGAATGTCACTGATCATTAACTTAAATTTATTAAATTTAAAATGAAAAAGCTCACGAGATTAAGATTCTAAATAAATCTCAATCCTCAATGTAAAATAAAGAAAAAAATATTAGATGTAAATAAAGGGAATATTTTTTATTAGATAGATGTGATATGTTGAACAACCAACTAAGTAAATATTAGATGTAAAATAAAGGGAATATTTTTTATTAGATAGATGTGATATCTTGACCAACCAACTTTTTAAAACAAAAATGAAATGATGAAACGCATATTCCAAAATACGACGTCCACTCACTCTTGCATAAAATTTGAATATAATAAAACCACCCACTGTTGCATAAAATTTGTATATGATAAGAGAGATATTTGACGATCAACAAATTTTCGTTTGACGGAAAAGGTAAAGTTGAAATTCCACACCTGTAGGAACAATAACCAAAATCTGGTTTATTTCGTGTTTAATTTATGAATACAATACATTATTTTTAAATTCTCTATTTGGAGAGCGAAAGGATGATGATTAATTTTTAATTAAAAAATAAATTATTTCTATATTACCGGCATGGAATGCATAGAGATTATGCTAGTGGGATGAATTGCACATTATTCGTGATGGAGAAAGTAGTTAAGAATTCTTTCCAAATTGACTATCGTAAACTGCACATTAACCGTGATGGAGATAGTAGTTAAGAATTCGTTCCAGATTGACTGAGCTTTTGTTTGAATCGGAAATTTATTAGATTCCTACTTAGAAGATTAATTTTATCAATTAAGAAAGGATAATTTGGAAATTTAATCTTATATCTTGTCAGCTCGGTTAAGTTTGGGTGATTATGGAGCATAAATGTTATCCTCTATACTGCACTTTTAGATTTTGTTTGTAACATGTTTTGTTGTTTCTTAGATTTTTTTTTAACATGTTTTGCTGTTTCTGAGTCAATTGTTGTTGATACGGTAAGCCATTTAGAGATTAAAGGGCGAAATGCTTGGCTTCATCTAAAAAAATACTAACTAACTTTGAATTACTATATCTTGTAAGAATGATAATAGTTCCTTTAACGTTAACTGCATTGTATGCATTAGAGAACTACCTGTAACCTCGATCTCCTTCCACCAACTCCTCAAATTTCGCCAAAAAGATAAGGTGTTGAACCCAGAATCTTTCAAAGTGGAATGGGCGGTTATGGTGGAGTGTTTTCAAATCACTAGATGGATTCGCCAACGATACGGACCCATGCATGGAAGATTCATTGCTTCCATGAAGAGGTCGCATTCCAACAAGTCTTCAATAAGAGGAAACTACCTAGCCTGCAAGCAATCTGGTGTTTAACTCCTATCTGGCTATTTCAAGTGTGCTTTCCATTCATTGTATCAATCTCTACAAGTTTTAAATCCTGGATCAAGTCTTGAAAAATGAATGACGCAGGCTCCCAGCGTCGGATCCCACCTTTCTTCTCCTCTAGGCTCCGAATCAGATTGAAATTTCCGCCTAAAATACAACCCTCTCCCTTGGTTTGACATTAGAGCATCTTGATCTCATTGAGAAATCATTCCTTCCCATTTGAGGCTTTCAGATGGTTGTTCTACTTTTGACAAATTTCTTTGGATCGCGCTGCTCACAAGAATCCTCTACATAGACTCAAAACCTGCCTTTGCATTCCCGAGAGCCTTTGCGCAGGAGCCATCAATGACATATTCTATAAATTATAGTGGCGAAGACTAGAAGCTGCGTAAAACCAGCCACCGACCAAGATTTCATTAAAGCCGAGAGAGGAATTGGGATCCCTAACGACTTTTCATTAAATCTTGATTTCATTAAAGCCGAGAGAGGAATTGGGATCCCTAACGACTTTTCATTAAATCTCGATTTCATTAAAGCCAAGAGAGGAATTGGGATCCCTAACGACTTTTCATTCAGTCTCAGCCAGGATGGAGACTAATACGAGAATATCCATGAATACACGACGCGGCTCCTTGCAGAGCTTTGCAGTTATGCCCGCTCTATAACGACGCCACGTGTGAGCACAGATTGCAGTGTCCATGAATACACGACGCTGCTCCTTTGCAGAGCTGTGCGGTTATGCCCGCTCTATTCCGATGCCATGTGTGAGCACAGATTGCAGAACTCCGGGTTGTGTCCTTCTATTCCGACGCCACGTGTCAGCATGGGAAGCAAAGGGACGAAGAAAGTCCCTTTCAAAGGAAGGCCTATCTGCCTAATAAGGAAATGTGGATTTTTTTAATATGAAAAATAAATTAATTTATATCTAAAATATATTAATATTTATTTGAAAATGAGTGGATTTTTTTATTGCACTTATAATTTGATTACTGCATAGATAGGCTCTCTACATACTAGGATGAGGTAGATCTCACATAAAAACGTAAACATGTAAATGTAAATGTAAACGACAAAAAAGATGTATTGTAAATAAATACATATATAAATAAACTAGAGATATGGTCATTAAATAAAGCTTTTTTATATTCATTAAGAGGTATGGTAAATAAATAAAAATATAAATAAACAAAAAGTATGGAAAATAAATAAAACCTCATTTTATATTTATTCCATAAACTTCTTTATATTTACTAAAACTCAAAAAATATGTTTTATTTAGGTGAAGTCTGTGAACCAAATACCATGAAACAAATAAGTATTAATATAATGAGCCAAATATCATATTTATAAACGAAGTATAAAATGTTATGATAAATAAATAAAATTATATCAAATAGGATTAGAAATCAACATCTAATTATATACGAAGTCTATGGGCCAAATACCATGGTAAATAAAAGAAATATGATAAATAAATAAATAAAAATATAAATAAACCATAGCTATGATAAATAAATAAAACATCTTCTAATATTTACTCCATAAACCTCTTTATACTTACTAACACTCAAAAAATGGGTTTTATTTAGGTGACACCTATGGGTCAAATTTTTTTTTTCTTTGCAAAGGCTAATTCTATTAACTGAAAAGTAAAATATTTTTACAAGCAGTTGAGGCCTTAGATAAAATTACCCAAGAGCACTCAACCCAGCAAAACTGCCCGAGTATAGGGAGAACCTGGGAAAATCAGTTTAAGGGAACTTGAGAGTAGAAGTGGGAACTAGAGATGACCCGCATGACAGAAGAAGGGACTCGAAAGCAAAACAGAGATATTCCATAGCTACCTCGAGATATTTGCTATGCCACTACCCTGTAGGGAAAACAACACCATCTATCTGGAGATGCTGAACCGAAGCTGCCTTCAAAACTGCCTGAAGTTGATCATATGAAACACCAGCAAGGCCAAAAGAGTAGGCATGCCCATGTCGCATTATTCTGCCACGTCCTCACTTGGTAGCTCCTCCCCCAGCTGACACATAATGCCCGTTTGCATGCCATCGTTGCCTGGTTTCTCGCCCTCTGTCAGCATCCTTGAGAGATCAGTGGCATTGAAGTTACCTTCCCCTTCCACCTGGTAAATGGCATTAGGAGGCAGAGTGGCGAGAGGAGCAACTTCCCTGTCGAGAATTTTCCCTGTGCGATTCTCCGGGCTTCCCTCTAACGAAATCGACTCACTGCTCTGAGAAGGCTCGGACGCAACGCGAATCACAGGTTGAGGCCGGTTATCTTCTTCAGAGAGGATGATGGTAATATGAGCGGTGATCATTGGCCTGTTGAGGTTACTCTGAAACTTAAAGTGAGTGGTCTGGAATGCACTATTCGGGGTTTGCCGGTGAGCAGGGCTCAAAGGAGGCGAATCACCCGGAGAGGAGAGAATATTAATGGGATGCAGTCCAGGATCCCCAGAACTGCTCGCCATTGAACGCCTTCGGCCACCACGGTGCGCCCCGGAGCCACTCCTCATACTCTGTCGAACCATGATGAGATGAAGAAGGGGAGGCAAAGAAAGGCCAGGGGCAGGACATGAAGACAGCTCAGGGAACCACTTCAATTGCTTATGATAGGCCTTAGAGAGCGAAAAGGGCCGCACAAATCGATCCTTCAAGCAAATAGAAATCTCAGCATAATCAGACTTCAGACCAGAGGGCGGGGAGCAGGCAGGAAGCTTGCCTTTGTTATCGGAGACCCACTTTCCACCAAGACCCACAACAAGCTAAAGCCTGGAGCATGAAGGCTGAGCATAAGTTATGGTGAGGTTGAACCAGAGCGCCATCAATTTAACGAACACTGCTTCTCCTTAAACGTCACGAGACATTAATGCACAGATCTTACCAAATCCACCTCTCTTAAGGCTATCCGTCTTGCGCCGGACGAAATCCTGGGTTGCCACGCTGATCTGCAGCTGACAGTACCATGTCTTTCTGTTAATCATTACGGGCATTAGAGGTCATTAATGTCACCCGCATCTGGGTCCTATGGGTCAAATTATTATTAATACCATAAAAAAACATTATTAACTCTAATATTAATATAATAATAATATTATTATTATTATTATTATATTAACATATTAATATTATTAAATTTAGTAGCTTTGGATTAATTCAATATTAAATATGTTATATTGTAATATATATTAAATCTAGATATATATGGGAGGGAGGAACAAAGACATAGACTCATAGAGGTGGAGAGATAGGGGGAGTGACAAGGGAGAGATGGAGATAAACTTAAGGATAGGGGAGAGGAGGAATGAAGAGAGAGAGAGGGAGATGAGTGAGAGATGTGGAAAAGGGTACGAGAGGGAGACACAAAGATGGAGGTGGAGAGAGAGAACGAGAGAGGGAGGGAGATAGTGAAAGGATTGGAGGGCAGGGGTGGCAGAGAGAGAGAGAGAGAGAGAGATGGGGGAAGAGAGAGGAAGGTAGGAGAGAAAGTGAGAGAGAAGAAGGATGAGAGAGAGGAGTAGAGAAGGAGGGAAGAAGAAAGACATAGAGAGTAAGAAGTGGAGAGAGAGGGAGTGACAAGGGAAAGATGGAGAGGGAGAGAGAGTGTGTTTAGGGGTGAGATAAAGAGACAAAGAAAGAGAGACATAGAGAAGAGGGGAGAGAAGGAGAGGAGGAGGGATATAGTAACATAGTTGGAGAGAGAGAGAGAGAGAGAGTGATGGGGGAAGAGAGAGAGAGAGAGAGAGATGTGGGAAGAGAGAGAGAGAGAGGAAGAGTGAGAGCTAAGACTTAAGAGAGAGGATGCGAGTGATCTAGGAAGAGAGAGGATTGGAGGGAAAAGAGAGAGAGAGAGAGTGATGGGGGAAGAGAGAGGGAGGTAGGAGAGAAAGGGATAAAGAGGAAGTGCGAGAGAGCGTACTTGAGAGAGAGGAGGAGAGAGGGAGGGAAAAAGAAATACATAGAGTGAGAAGTGGAGAGAGACAGTGTGTGTGACAAGGGAGATATGGAGAGAGAGAGGGTGTATGTTTGGGGGTGACATAAAGAGACAAATAAAGAGAGATGGAAAGAATGGGGGAGAGAAGGAGAGATGAGAGAGGAGAGGGGGAAGGATATAGTAATAGAGTTGGAGGGTGAAAGGAGGAAGGGAGAGAGGAAGGGAAGGGGGAGAGAGGGAGGGACGGGGGAGAGAGAGAGATGGAGTTGGAGGGGGAGAGAGGGAGGTAAGGATAAATAATTAGAGAGAAAGGGGGAGTGATAAGAAAAATGGAGACAGAGGGAGAGAGGATAACAAGAGGGAAGCAAGATAGAAGTGGGGGAGAGGGAGAGAAGGGGAAGAGAGAGAGAGGGAGGGATAGAGAGATTGATAGATATGGAGTGTGAGAGCATGTGTGTCTGGGGGCTTGAGATAGAGAGACAAAGATAGAGAGATGGAGGGAGATATATATATATATATATATATGGAAGGGGAAGAGAGGGAAGAATATTTATTGCACTAGATGCATTGATTTCAGTTTAGATGGTGATTTATAATCCTATTTCATTACTTTCACTAGATGCATTGATTCAATGTAGATGATTTCTATTCCGATTTTATTTCCTGCACTAAATGCATTGATTTTAGTCTAGATGGTGATTTCTAATCTTATTTGATTGCTTGCACTAGATGCATTGATTTTAGTGTAGACGCTGGTTTATAATCCTATTTGCTTACTTGCACTAGATGCATTAATTTTAATGTAGATGTTGGTTTATAAAGTTAGTTTCTTACTTGCACTAGATGCATTGATTTGAGTGTAAACGTTGATTTTTAATTGTATTTGATTACTTGCATTAGATGCATTGATTTCAATGCAAATGTTGTTTTCTAATATTATTTGATTTCTTGCGTTAGATGCATTGATTTCAGTGTAGATGTTGATTTCTGATTTGATGTAATTGGATGTATGATGGTACATTAATTTTAAAGTGATTGGATTAATATTGTGCATTGATTTCAATGTAAGCATAAAATTTTATTAATAATGTACATTGTTTTTTGTGTTATAGTAATTCAACCTATTAATATTGGAGAGAAAGAGAGGCAACATATGATGTTTACTACAATATCTTGAGCTAAAGATTTAAATGGTTGATGATTTAGCCTGTCCTTTTCATATAATCGATATGAAAAGATGAAAAAAGTAACAAGGGTGACAATAAGAATAGTAGAAGGAAATAGTTTGATATTAATCACAATGAAAGACTCTTTATAATTTAGTATATTCTTATTATTCACATTTTCTATCATTCAACACTATTACATTGTCATTTTACATTCAAATTTTTTATTTCATCATTAAAGTTATTCACAATATTTATCATCTCAACAAATTGAGGTAACTAAGAAAATCTAAAATTAAAATGACCAGATTAGTTTGAGACATATTTAGCATATTTAAAATGATTATATTTAATATTAGATGATTTTACATATTATTGATAAAACCAGTCATTTCTTCATTAGATTCTTTTTGGACGTACACGACTGAAACAAGTCTAGATCCATCTTAACTCCGGATCTATCAAGCGCCGAGAGGGATCAAATCTCTTGACGTGCAAACCTTTCCTCTTATTTTGCACTCAAAAACAAGGTTTGCACCTCAAGTGATCCGAAATTGGATCCTTAAACTCTCTTAAAGATACCCGAACTCTGTAAATGCTCATACCGGAGTTTAAAGTTTTGTGGATGTTGAAGCCTATCAGAAATAACCTTTGAACAATGACAATTTGCAGCCAACACAGAGCAACGAGGACCTTTGGTTAAAGCGCATTGACTGGTGGCCCATGGGGACTGTGCATGGTGTAAAAATGGCAGTTAGGAGGCTCAAACCAGAAAACGAAAGTTGTCTCTAATGCGTGATAAAGTGATAATCGCACATCGCTGGGAAAAACTCCTCGAGAAGGAAAAGCCCCAAGCGCACAGTCACAAGAGAAGCTAGAGAACCGTCGGAAAAGTGTTGGAAACAGACGGCGGGTCCTGCGCTCCAAAACCGATGAAATATTGGAAGCATTTTGGGCAGTAAGTAGTATTGTTGGAGGACCTAGCGATGCCATATAGTGATTGACGTGTGTCCAGCGAATGAGAGAGAAAATTGCTCTCATTGCGGGCTAACGTCCTAGAAAGTTAACTGTGCGATAAGAGCAATAACCATAGATCCAACGACAGAGATTATGCCCGATGGGAAACTGGATTCGATGGTGAAAATAAGCTTTGGCACATAAAGGTTGAAGTTTGATTGGACCATTAAGTTGGTGGATGAATCATTTCACAGAGTAACTAAAGTAACGAACCGTTTGAGGAAGAGTTGGCTCAGCTCATGAGGAGGCAAGTGGCCACCTCTCTGTGAAGTGTTACAGTGATGATGACGAAGAGCAGGGAATTACAGCACCAAGGCAGGTGATTCGAAGAGCCGGAAGAGGAAACAAACAGTCGGGGAATGGAATGGTTCTAAGAGACACAGATAGACAGAGAATAAAAGGAGAAAACAAAAGCATACAACGAGAAGATGTTGAATGCGCAGAAAGTCTGGGGAGTCACTCGGAGGTCGAGTGGAAAAGCCAGAGAGCTCAATTGACAGCAGCATATTGCTATTGGAGTTGCTTGGGAGTCGAGCGACCCACAAAGGCATGTAAAAGGGCCAAGAGAAAGAGCTTAGAGAGCCAAAGCAAGCGCCAGAAGCAAGAGTTGAGAGCCAGAACTAGAGCCACAGCCACAGTCAAAACAAGAGCCAGAGTCAGAGCCAGAGTCAGAGCAAGAGCTAGAGCTAGAGCCAAGAGCCAGAGCTAGAAATCTAAAGAGCTCCAAGAGCCAAAGCATAAGATGGTGTCATGAGCCCAATGTTCCTGTATAAAACATTGGAGTTAAGTGTAGCACTTGTAAAAGAATTATTGCCATAATCCTAGAGAGCCTAATCGAGTTTATTAGAGCTCAAGGAGATGTAGCCCAAGATATCATGGTGAACTCCATATTATACTGTTGTCTTATGTGTTTTTTTTTATTGCTGCTTTAACTACTGTTATATGCATTTATATATCAGTTTAATTACCTTCCCATATCAACACAAACAATAGATTTTAAAGTAAATAATCAGCTGAAAACAAATACCAGCATACACCCATATTTTCAAGCATTTATTTTCCGCATTGGTTAATCAAATAGACTTGGGAAAATTTAAAGCTTTGGAAGTGGGAGAGGTTCTCGTAAGTTAGACAAGAAGCCTAAGAGCCCCATTTTCATATCAGGTGGTATTGGAGCTTAAGGTTGATTAATCCCACCTTCAAAGAAGGTTGTAACAGAATGCTTGATTGACAGGGAAAATATTGCTTATCTGAAAGGTGTTTTGACGTTCAAGGATTGGTTGCCTCATTGATTGTATGCTTGGTTGTAGACTGACTATTGTTTGAGTTTGAAGAGGTGAAGGGAAAGCTATTGATAGCTCAGTTCAGGAAGGACAAGAAGGAAGAAGGGCTGAAGGGTTTCTCATATCCCAAAGGACCTCAAGGCGATCCTTGAAGCATAAGAGATTGTTGCAAAAGGTTGCTTGAGTAAGCTCTTTAATAATCTTGTTTGAAGTTCTCTTATGCATTTTGAAAATGACAACTTTTACAAGTGAGTTCTCAAATTCTTCTTGCTCCCGAAGTTCCTTTGATGGATACATGAACCAAGACTTGTCCACCATGTTGGATATGGTGAGAGAAATGTATGAGGATGGAAGGAAGAGCAGCATACTTAGAGAGCAGTTGAATTCTGTGGAGATGGAGAAGCAGATACTTTTTGACAAATTGTAAGAAATGGAGAGGCAACTTCATATTGCAAGTATTAACCTAAAAAGGATGCATGAGTTGGAGTCACAACTCTTTATTGCGAAAGAAGCCTTGGCCATTTATCAGCTTGAAGAAGAGGTAAACCTTTCTTGTTTGTCTTCAAATTCTTCTAAGAATGCTTATATTGGCTCTTTTGAAAAACATACCAGAGGCATAGGTTCCAAGCTAATGTCCAAGATGGGATATGAACGAAAGGGCTTGGGAAAGTATGCACAAGGTATTGTTGAACCAATAATGGTTGAGGAAATGCCTAAGTACTTGGGTTTCGGCTATGGATAGTCTTATGTGGAGACTTCCAAAGCTGCCATGAAAGCCATTGAAACAGTTCCAAAAAAGAGTTTCATTGCAAGTCCTCTACCTCAGAAGTGTGAGGATTGTATTCAAGAGGAATGCAATAGCTCGAAACATCATTTGCATGATGCAGGTGTTCAAGAGAACATACTTGAACTAGAGAGTTGTGGAAACTTTGACAGACTTGAAGAAAGTGATGGTGTTCCAAAGGGAGCCACTCCTTCATTTGTCTCACCTCCTCATGAAGGCAATAAAGGTGAAAGAGGCAAGTATAAATCTGGTTCTAAACACATTCCTTTTGATTTTCTAAAACATAGAAAAAATATTGCATGTTCTTTTTGTGGTTTGGATAACCATTATGTTTCTAGATGTTGGAAGAGGATGGCCACATATAGGAAAATTTTGAAGGAAAAGAAGCAAGCAGCCAAAGGTCCACAGAACAAGGCAAATCATGCTGTCAAAAGGATGCACATGTGTTTTTGGGAAACCTGGGAGCAACATGGGTCCATGGACCGATATTTCTCTTCCCAAATTTGTCGTTCTCGGATAGATCTTTCTAACAAGATACTGTTTGCATCAAACAGAGATCGTATGCCAAAGTTACGACCCCGGGAAGTTGATGTACCAATTTACCCAAATGGGGCCCATAGTTTGGCGTTTCATCTTCTAGGGTCATCTTTTTGGATGTTTAGGGTTTTCCATTGTTTCTCAACAATAAATAGGCCTGCAATCCTCATTGTAACACAGTTCAGAGGCATGTAGCCACCACATCTCTTCTCAGAGATAAGCTACCATCGCCCTAGCTGGTTTATTTCCATTTCTATTTGTAAGCATATTTCATTATTTTGCATTAATGATAGATAGATAGATTGGAGAAAGAGAGTGTATGTTTTGGGGGTGATATAAAGAGAAAAAGGGAGATAGAGATATATATGGAAAGTGAAGAGAGAGAAGAAGAGAGAGATAGAGAGAGAGGAAGGGATAGAGAGATTGATAGATATGGAGTGTGAGAGCATGTGTGTCTGGGGGGTTGAGATAGAGAGACAAAGATAGAGAGATGGAGGGAGATATATATATATATATGGAAGGGGAAGAGAGGGAAGAGTATTTATTGCACTAGATGCATTGATTTTAGTGTAAATGTTGATTTCTAATGATATTTGATTGCTTGCACTAGATGCATTGATTTCAATATAGATGGTGATTTCTAATCCTATTTGATTGCTTGCACTGGATGCATTGATTTAAATTAGATGTTGATTTCTAATAATATATGATTATTTTCACTAGATGCATTGATTCAATGTAGATGATTTCTAATCCTATTTTATTTCCTGCACTAAATGCATTGATTTTAGTCTAGATGGTGATTTCTAATCTTATTTGATTGCTTGCACTAGATGCATTGATTTCAGTGTAGATGTTGGTTTATAATCCTATTTGCTTACTTCCACTAGATGCATTGATTTCAGTGTAGATGTTGGTTTATAAACTCAGTTTCTTACTTGCACTAGATGCATTGATTTGAGTGTAAATGTTGATTTTTAATCGTATTTGATTGCTTGCATTAGATGCATGGATTTCAATGCAAATGTTGTTTTCTAATATTATTTGATTTCTTGCGTTAGATGCATTGATTTCAATGTAGATGTTGATTTCTGATTTGATGTAATTGGATGTATGATGGTACATTAATTTTAAAGTGATTGGATTAATATTGTGCATTGATTTCAATGTAAGCATAAAATTTTATTAATAATGTACATTGTTTTTTGTGTTATAGTAATTCAACCTATTAATATTGGAGAGAAAGAGAGGCAACATATGATGTTTACTACAATATCTCGAGCTAAAGATTTAAATGGTTTATGATTTAGCCTGTCCTTTTCATATAATTGATATGAAAAGACGACAAAAGTAACAAGGGTGACAATAAGAATAGTAGAAGGAAATAGTTTGATATTAATCACAACGAAAGACTCTTTATAATTTACTATATTCTTATTATTCACATTTTCTATCATTCAACACTATTACATTGTCACTTTACATTCAAATTTTTTATTTCATCATTAAAGTTATTCACAATATTTATCATCTCAACAAATTGAGGTAACTAAGAAAATTTAAAATTAAAATGACCAACTTAGTTTGAGACATATTTAGCATATTTAAAATGATTATATTTAATATTAGATGATTTTACATATTATTGATAAAACCAGTCATTTCTTCGTTAGATTCTTTTTGGACGTACACAACTGAAACCAATCTAGATCCATCTTAACTCCAGATTTATCAAGCACCGAGAGGGATCAAATCTCTCAAGGTGCAAACCTTTCCTCTTGTTTTGCACTCAAAAACGAGGTTTACACCTCAAGTGATCCGAAATTGGATCCTTAAACTCTCTTAAAGCTACCCAAACTCTGTAAAAGCTCATACCAGAGTTTAAAGTTTTGTGGATGTTGAAGGCTATTAGAAATAACCTTTGAACAACGACAATTTGCAGCCAGCACAGAGCAACGAGCACCTTTGGTCAAAGCGCATTGACTGGTGGCCCATGGGGACTGTGCATGGCACAAAAATGGCAGTTAGGAGGCTCAAACCAGAAAACGGAAGTTGTTTCTACTGCGCGATAAAGCGCTAATCGCACATCGCTGGGCAAAAGTCATCGAGAAGGAAAAGCCCCAAGACAACATTCACAAGGGAAGCCAGAGAACCATCGGAAAAGTGTTGGAAATAGACGGTGGGTCCTGCGCTCCAAAACCGACGAAATATTGGAAGCATTTTGAGTAGTAAGCGAAATTGTTGGAGGACCTAGTGATGCCATATAGTGATTGACGCGTATTCGGCGGATGAGACAGAAAACCGCTCTCATTGCGGGCTAACGTCCTAGAAAGTTAAATGTGTGATAAGAGCAATAACCATAGGATCTGGAGGCCCTAGATCTAACAACAAAGATTGCGCCCGATGGGAAACTGGATTCGATGGAGAAAATAAGCTTTGGCACATAAATGTTGAAGTCTGATTGGACCGCTAAGTTGGTGCATGAATCATTTCACAGAGTAACCGAAGTAACGAACCATTTGAGGAAGAGCTAGCTCAGCTCATGAGGAGACAAGTGGCCACCTCTCTATGAGTGTTACAGTGATGATGACGAAGAGTAGGGAATTCCAGCACCGAGGCAGGCTATCCGAAGTGCCAGGAGAGGGAACGAATAGTTGGGTAACGGAATGGTTCTAAGAGACACGGATAGACAGAGAATAAAAGGAGCAAAAAAAAGCATACAACGAGAAGATGTTGAATGCACAAAGAGTCTCGGGAGTCACTCAGAGGTCAAGTGGAAAAATCCAGAAGCTTAATTGACAGTAGCATATTGCTGTTGGAGTTGCTTGGGAGTCGAGTGACCCACAAAGGCATGTAAAAGGGCCAAGAGAAAGAGCTTAGAGAGCTAAAGCAAGCGCCAGAAGCGAGAGTTGAGAGCCAGAACCAGAGTCAGAGCCACAGAGTCAGAGCCACAGTCAGAGCAATAGCCACAGTCAGAGCCACAGTTAGAGCAAGAGCCAGAGCTAGAGCCAAGAGCCAAAGCTACAAAGCCAGAGAGCTCTTAGAGCCAAAGGATAAGATGGTGTTCTAAGCCCAATATTCCTGTATAAAACATTGGAGTTAATTGTAGCACTTGTAAAAGAATTATTTCCATAATCCCAGAGAACCTAATCAAGTTGATTAGAGCTCAAGGAGATGTAGCCCAAGATATCATGGTGAACTCCATATTATACTATTGTCTTATGTGTTTATTTTCATTGTTGCTTTAACTATTGTTATATGCATTTATATATAAGTTTAAGTACCTTCCCATATCAACACAAACAACATATTTTAAAGTAAATAATCAAATGAAAACAAATACCACGATACACCCATATTTTCAAGCATTTATTTTCCGCTTTTGTTAATCAAATCGACTTGGGAAATTTAAAGCTTTGGAAGTGGGAGAGGTTCTCGTAAGTTAGACAAGAAGCCTAAGAGCCCCATTTTCATATCAGGTGGTATAAGAGCTTAAGGTTGACTAATCCCACCTTTAAAGAAGGTTGTAACAGAATGCTTGATTGACAGGGAAAAGATTGCTTATCTGAAAGGTGTTTCGATGTTCAGGGATTGATTGCCTCATTGATTGTATGCTTGGTTGTAGACTTACCATTGTTTGCTTTTGCAGGGGTGAAAGGAAAGCTATTGATAGCTCAGTTCAGGAAGTACAAGAAGGAAGAAGGGCTGAAGGCAATATCCTATACCAAAGGACCTCAAGGCTATCCTTGAAGCATAAGAGGTTGTTGCAAAAGGTTGCTTGAGTAAGCTCTTTAATAATCTTGTTTGAAGTTCTCTTATGCATTTTGAAAATGACAACTTTTACAAGTGAGTTCTCAAATTCTTCTTGCTCCCGAAGTTCCTTTTATGGATACATGAAGCAAGACTTGTCCACCATGTTGGATATGGTGATTGAAATGTATGAGGATGGAAGGAAGAGCAGCATACTTAGAGAGCAGTTGAATTCTGTGGAGATGGAGAAGCATATACTTATTGACAAATTGCAGGAAATGGAGAGGCAACTTCATATTGCAAGTATGAACCTAAAAAGCATGCATGAGTTAGAGCCACAACACTTTGTGGTGAAAGAAGCCTTGGCCAAGTATCAGCTTGAAGAAGAGGTAAACCATTCTTGTTTGTCTTCAAATTCTTCTAATAATGCTTATATTGGCTCTTTTGAAAAACATACCAGAGGCATAGGTTCCAAGCTAATTTCCAAGATGGGCTATGAAGGAAAGGGCTTGGGAAAGTATGCACAAGGTATTATTGAACCAATAATGGTTGAGGAAATGCCTAAGTACTTGGGTCTTGGCTATGGATAGTCTTATGGAGAGAGTTCCAAAGCTGCCATGAAAGCCATTGGAACATTTCCAAAAAAGAGTTTCATTGCAAGTCCTCTACCTCAGAAGTGTGAGGATTGTATTCAAGAGGAATGCAATAGCTCGAAACATCATTTGCATGATGCAGGTGTTCAAGAGCACATACTTGAACCAGAGAGTTATGGAAACTTTAACAGACTTAAAGAAAGTGATGGTGTTCCAAAGGGAGCCACTCCTTCATTTGTCTCACCTCCTCATGAAGGAAATAAAGGTGAAAGAGGCAGGTATAAATCATGTTCTAAACACATTCCTTTTGATTTTGTAAAGCACAGAAAAAATATTGCACATTATTTTTGTGGTTTGGATAAACATTATGTTTCTAGATGTTGGAAGAGGATGGCCACATATAGGAAACTTTTGAAGGAAAAGAAGCAAGCAGCCAAAGGTCCATAGGACAAGGCAAATCATGTTGTCAAAAGGATGCACATGTGTTTTTGGGAAACCGGGGAGCAACATGGGTCCATGAACTGATATTTCTCTTCCCAAAGTTGTCGTTCTCGGATAGATCTTTCTAACAAGATACTGTTTGCATCAAATGGAGATCGTATGCCAAAGTTACGATCTCGGGAAGTTGATGTACCAATTTACCCAAATGGGGCCCACAGTTTGGCGTTTCATCTTCTAGGGTTAGGTTTTTTTGATGTTTAGGGTTTTCCATTGTTTCTCAACAATAAATAGGCCTGCAAGCCTCATTGTAACACAGTTCAGAGGCATGTAGCTGCCACATCTCTTCTCAGAGATAAGCTACCATCACCCTAGCTGGTTTATTTCCATTTCTATTTGTAAGCATATTTCATTATTTTGCAGTAATGAAATGAAGTATTATTTCCATTGCATCTTTGTGTTTATGGTTATCTTTGTAACTTGTTGCATTCCTGCTTAAATTCGGATCAATGGTATCAAAGCAGTCTGCTTTTTCTTTATTTTTCTTTGCATGTCCCCAATGAGGTCGGGATATAACGAGTTAGGGCTTGAACGGGTCGAACCTTTGCAAGACTAGCCTCGCAAATCCTGACGGCCTCCCATGGTGGATGAAAAGAAAGACAAGGGGACAGGAGATCCTATCAAAATCTTGCTTGAAGAAGCCCTTGAGCGACAAACGAACACGATGATCGACAACTTTTCCCATATCCTTCAGTGGCTACCCAGGGGCCATGCATCGGCTTCCGATAGCTACTCTGGAAATGCCACACTGTTTAAGGTACAAGTTAAGTTTGAAATCCCCATATTTGAGGTTTAGATAGACGCAAATGTCATTAATAAATGGTTAAATCTGCTAAAGGGTTGTTTTTCTGTTCATGATTTTTCTAGTTGGGAAAAGATTATTTTTGCTCTTCTCAAAGTAGCCCCCCATGTCAAGGACTGGTGGGAAACCTACTACGAGCAGAAGGATGAAAGTACAGGCTCACTATTTTCAGCCGCACCCACTTGGGATTCATTCCGAGATGTCATCAAGGAGCAGTACTACCCTGTCAGAAGCTATGAGGATCAACACATAAAGTGGACCACGCTGCGGTAGTAAAGGAACCAAGACATGCTAGAGTTTACCAATATTTTCCATTCCCTTTGGAAAAATTTGGGTATCAAGGATTTAGAGAAAAATTTGGTACTCAAGTACCGTGGCTGCCTACATAAGCACATCCAGGAAGAAATAGAATTCCTGAACATACCCTCACTTGGCACGACATACCGATATGCCATCAAGTTCGAGCAAAAGTTTAAACAGAAGAAGCGAGACTTTGGATCTGCGAATCCGAAGCAAGGTAAAGGTGCCCCCGAACCACAGAACAAAGGGCAAATCCAAGGTGAGGCAGCCCAAGACAACCCGCTAAAGCTACAAGCAAAGACAAACGCCGTGAAGCCAAAAAAGGACACAGGAAAGTGGTGTGAGTTCCATAAGATCTCCACTCACAACACAAGTGAGTCTCAGGCCAAGCAGTCACTGGTGGCTGAGCTAAAGTTTTCAAAATCATATGCATGTTCCAACTCTGAGTCAAAACCCAACAAGGGGAATGACAAAGGGAAGTAGATTATCGATGTGGAGCCCAACGCCACCATTGCCACCACGAAGATCTAGAAGGAGGAACCCGAAGATCCAGAGGAGGAGAATCTCTTCCACTCCTAGATGTGGGTAAAGGGCTCCTCCCTACAGTTCATTGTCGACAACGGGAGCCAAAAGAACCTCATTTCGGTAGAGGTTGTGAAGCAGCTGGGCTTGCCAACCATAACACATCCACAAACGTACACCATCGGGTGGCTTCACCAAGGATGGGATCTTCACGTGAGCCAGTAATGTCACCTTCATACAATATCAAGCCCTTCACGGATGAGGTATTGTGTGATATTTCTCCCCTTGAAGTTTGTGATATACTATTAGGACAACAATACTTGTGGAAGTGACATGCTGTGTATGAATCAAGGCCCCATGCTGTTATTATTACTTTGGGAGATAAGTTTTACAGGATATTGGAGGTAGCACCGCCTACCACCATCTATTTGATTACTGCAAAATAATGCAATAAGCTCATTTCCAAAATTGGGAAATTTGTTTAACTGATGATACGCCCCCAAGGAAAGAAGAAGATGGTGGCCACGACCTCTAAACACGGCCCCTCCACATGACAATTATAGATGGACAAGGTTGTGGAGGAGTACGAGGACATATTCACCTCCCTCAGAGGGTTTCCTCTACAGTATCAAGTCAGGCACTCCATCGATCTGACCCCAGGCGCGCCGCTGCACAATGGACCAATCCATCAATGTTCCTTTCTAGAGAATGATGAAATCAAGAGGCAGATTCAGGAGCTGCTACAGAAAGGTCACATCACTCCAAGTTCATTACCCAGTGGGAGCCTGATCGTTTTGGTACAGAAGAAGGATGGGACTTGGAGACTCTGTATTAACTATCAGGCATTGAACAAGATCACTGTCCATAATAGGTACCTGATCCCACGGATTGATGACCTCTTGGACCAACTGAAGGGGGGAAAATATTTTAGTAAGATTGATTTGAAGTCAAGATATCACCAAGTACCAATCGAACCCTCCGATGTGTGGAAGACTGCCTTCAAATCCAAGGAGGGCCTTTTTGAATGGTTGGTTATGCCTTTCGGATTGACGAATGCTCTTGTAACCTTCATGAGGCTAATGGATGACATCTTGCGTCCATTCACCAACTCATTTGTAGTGGTATACTTGGATGACATCCTGATCTTCAGCCAAAGTTGGGAAGAGCACGTCCACCACATTCGACAGGTTCTCCAAACACTGTGGCAACACAAGTTATGTACCAATTTGGAGAAATGCACTTTTGGCATGACCCAGGTTCAGTATCCGGGATACATTATTGATGAACAGGGGGTGCATGTGGATCCAGCCAAGATCCAAGTCATTCAATTGGCCATCTCCAACCACTCTGACAGAGCTCCACATCTTTCTAGGTCTTGCCAACTTCTACCGCAGGTTTGTGTTGGGATTTTCTCATATCACTTGGCCCTTGAGTGAAGTCACCAAGGAGGGAGCGAAAGCAAAATTCTTCTGGTTTGAATCTCAATAGAAGGCATTCACAGAGTTGAAGGATAGCCTCTGCACGGCACCAGTGCTTGCATTACTAGACTTTCAACAACCATTTTAGGTCGAGATAAATGCCTCTAACTATGCTATTGGGGCAGTCCTTACTCAACACAGGCATCTAGTGGCATATCACAATGAGAGACTTTCAGACTTCCGGAAGTATCCCACTTATGACAAAGAGATGTATTCCATTGTGCAGGCCTACCGACAATGGAAGAATTACATTTTGGGGAAGGAAACAATCATCCACATAGACCACTGACCCCTACAATTCATACAGACCTTAGGGAAATTGCAGAATTATTGCCATCAGAAGCGGTCCACATAACTGCAACAGTTCCAGTTGAATATTAAGTATAAGAAGGGTAGCACTAATAATGTTGCACATTGGCTCAGTTAACCACCGATCATGGCGTTAACCATTGTGCTCAACTCTTATGGGCATGAGAATTCTGATTGGCCACTTCTCTACAAAAGCGACCCAGAATTCAGCCACACATACCAGACATTCTTGGAGGGTCAACATGTTCCAGATTTCCACTTCCAGGATGCCCTGTTATGCCATCCATGTCACGTTTGTGTTCCTTCAAGTGAGCGTGCCAAGATGATTTGGGAAGCATGCTATAGTCAAGCTACTCGACATTTTAGGGTCGAGAAAATGATGGCAGTACTGCAGAAGTTTTTCTATTGGTCGAATCTTCGACAAGATGTCGGGAAGTACATCAGATCATGCACTGCCTACGCCATTGCCAAACTAACCATCAAGAAGCAAAGCCTCTATACCCCACTGCCTAGCCCTCATTGACCTTGGGAATCCATCTCCATGGATTACATGTCATGCCTTCCTTCCACTAAGCATGGAAATGACTGTGTTTTTGTGGTCGTCGATAGGTTCTCCAAGATGGCCATTATGGCTACCTGCAACAAGAATATCACAACAGAAGCCACTGCTAAACTCTTATTTGAATGAGTGTGGGTACACTTTGGGATCCCACAATCTATCATCTCAGATCGGGACAACAAGTTTCTTAGTACATTTTGCTCCAGTCTCTCGTCAATGCTTGACACCAAATTCATTAAGTCCATAGCCTTCCATCCTCAAACTGATGGCCAGATAGAGGTTGCCAACAAGATGATCGTACACATTCTGCGCATGTACAACTCAAAGAATCCATGCACATTAGACAAGAGCCTCCCCTATGTTTAGCACAGCTACAACTAGGCTCTCCACACCTCGACTGGCCACAACCCTCTTCAGGTGGGCTTGGGATTCCAACCACTATGTCCCATTGATGTGGCCATCCCATTTGCTGCTTCACGTAGATTTGGCTCATGTCCAGTCTGAAACAGATAAGGCAAACATCTTCATTGATCACATCCAACATATTCGCCAGCAGGTCCATGACATTCTAGAGAAATCAAAAGCCAAGTACAAGAAACAACATGATCAACATTGGGTGCCACACAAGTTTCAAGTGGGCGACAAAGTCTAGTTGCATTTGTAAAAGGAACACCGTACGGGAGCCTATCGGAAACTTAGACCACTCTGATATGGTCCTTAAACCATTACCAAGGTTGTGGGAGACAACGCATTTGAGCTCAGCATTCCCCCATTCCTTGGCTTGCACCCAGTGTTCATTTTGGACCGCCTTCGACAATGCTTTCCACCATTACTAGACACAGTCAACATTGCAAAATAGCTCACACCCACAGAGTTAAATCCAAATTGCATGGAACAAACCGCAACTGATTGGATCATGGACACACAGATCAAGCACAGTCGTTAGCAGAATATCCAACTATATCGAGTTGCCAAAGTAGGCCAACTCCTTCACCAGTGCAAGTGGCTCACGTGGGACCATGTTCAGCAGAAGTTTCCCCATCTCATGGAGGAACTCAAAGCAATGGGGACCATTGCTTCCTAAGGGGGGAGGAATAATCCACGTGGATATTGGTGGCCACCTGCCAAGTCCACTTGGAACCCCATCATTATTTCTTTCAACTTTTCAATTTCCTTAATTGTAGCACAATTTACTATTTTAGTAGTTTTTTGGGTCCTTGACCTCTGGAGTTGTTTTGAGGCCCTAAACAACATTTTTTGGGAAACCTAGGAGCAACATGGGCCCATGGACCATTTTTCTCATCCCAAAGTTGTAGCTCCTGGATAGATCTTTCTAAGGAGATACTTTGTGTGTCAAACGGAAGTCATATGCCAAAGTTACGACCCAAGGAAGTTGATGTACCAATTTACCCAAGCAGGGCCCACAGTTTGGCGTTTCATCTTCTAGGGTTAGGTTTTTGGATGTTTAGGGTCTTCCATTGTTTCTCAACAATAAATAGGAATGCAAGCCTCATTGTAACATAGTTTAGAGGCATGTAGCCGCCAGATCTCTTCTCAGAGATAAGCTACCATCGCCCTAGTTGGTTTATTTCCATCGTTGTTTGTAAGCATATTTCAGTATTTTGCATTAATGAAATGAAGTATTATTTCCGTTGCATCTTTGTCTTTATGGTTATCTCTGTAATTTGTTGTTTTCTTGTTTAAATCTGGATCATCACTTGACTTACTTCTATATCTTAAAAGTTTTCCTTTGATAATCATGAACAGGGAACCATAATAACTGAATGAGAAATCTATTTCTCTCTTTCTATGTCATTTGATAATTCCATAGTTGTTAGCATAAACTGTCTAAAATTTGTTATAAGAGAAAAGGTGCTTCTATATCCTCTAATCATACTTTTTCTCAAGATATTAACCTTCTAAATATAGTTTGCTAATTAAGAACTTATTCTAGTGACAGTTCAAGCATAACAAATTTGACTTTGTCATTAAGTTTAATCTTCACAATCTAGTATTAATTCTAGGAAGAAACTAACTATAATACTTATTTGTTCCACCTGTAATTTTCAATAAATCTAGAAAGCCTCTCCTCCCAGCCATGAACATGTAAATTACATCCAGGCTCTCCCCCAAGCACTTTCTCTACTAGAATAATTTCCAATTACAGTCAGTTCCTTGGGCCACAGGACTTCTTTGTACAGCCTCATGTCCTGCACTTAATTTGACTGTCAATGAGCAATTTCCCACTGGTCATCTTTCCCCAGCTCTTCGATAGTCCCCTTTCTTCATCTCTTCCCCCTATATTTCCCCTTCCCAAGGCAGGGGCATAACTATTTCTTGTTAACTGTTTCTTGTAATTTTAGTAAACAATTTCTTTTAATTAATCATATCTCAACTCCTAATCACTCACAATTAGGTAACAATTTGTTATCTGAATTTCCATCCTTAGTAATAACATAACATAAAATAAATGCAGTAAATCATAAAATTGAATTAAATAACTATAGTAAATCCTTCCAAGGATCTAGGGGTGTTACATCTCGCCCCCATGTGAGGAGAACCGTCCTTGGTGTTATTTCTAGTTTAAGAAAATAACACCAGATAAGCTTCTTAGACAAATTCTTCCTCTTCCTAGGTCGCCTCGTCCAAGCCAAAGTGCTTCCATTGCACTTTAACCTAGGTGATGACTCACCTCCGCAAGGTGGTTTATCTCCGATCAAGAATATGAAGAGGTTCTTCCAGAAACTCTCCTTCTGGTTCGACCTGCACATACAATAATCATAATCATATTCCTTCAAAACAATTGACAAAATATATATAATCCTTTAACTTGTTAGCTGAATATTTTCTCAGTTTAGTATATGTTGTTGGTTGTACACATATTTCTTTAACAACGAAACATGAAAAACGTCCTGGACCCAAATGTGGCTTGGCAATGCAAGTTTATAGGCTACTGGTCCAATTCGTTCCAAGACCTTAAAGGGTCCACAGTATTGGGGTGTTAATTTAGCACAACCCCTCCATTGTAAGGAAATTTTTCGGGGGCTTTACTCTTAGATAAACATGATCTCCTGGCTAAAATTCTTTGTACATCTTTTTTTTATATGCATACATTTTCTGCCTATCTTGGGCAGTCCTTAGATTCTGTCGAACTTTCTTAATGGCTTCCTCCATTTTTGCTAGCATGTCGGGACCCAATGCTAGCTTATTAACAAGGTTATTCCAGTCCATAGGTACCCTGCACTTTATTCCATATAATACCTCAAAGGTGCTCATGCCCAGTGATTCATGATGTCCATTATTGTACGCAAATTCCACGAGATGGAGGTAATCCTCCCACTTATGGGGTTGTTGCATTACAAACATGCATAGCATGTCTTCGAGTACTTGATTCACCCGTTCAATTTGTCCTTTTGACTGGGGATGGTAAGCCGTGCTAAATTGGATCTGGGTGCCCAATCCTGAAAGGAGGGATTTCTAGAATGTGGATGTGAATTTCAAATTCCTGTCTAAAATTACCACCTTGGGTATACTGTGCAGTCAAAAGATTTCCTTCATAAATATGTCCACAGTTTCCACAGTTTTGTATGTGGATTTCACAGGTATAAAATGTGCGGTTTTGCTCAATTTGTCTACTACAACCATAATTGAGTCATGTTGTTTCCTGGTGCGGGCTAAACCTGTGATGAAGTCCAATGATATGGTCTCCCATTTCCATTTTGGAATGGGCAGTGGTTGTAACAAACGAGCGGGATGTTGATGCTCTGCCTTAACCAACTGAAACTCCAAACATTTGGATAAATATTCTATGACATCCTTCCTTAATCTGGGCCAAAAATACCCTTTCTTGATAGATTCTAATAATTTTTGGTAACCTGGGTGGCCCACACAAGGTTTCCGATGAAATTCATCCATTATTGATTGTTTAACAACACTTTGGTTAGGAATATAAATTATATTGTTGAAAGTAAGGATGTAATCCAGAATTATGTCGAAATCTGATTTTTCTTCTCTTAACAAAGCTTCTCTTGTTTGCTACTATAATTTTCTAATTAAGAACTTATTATAATGACAATTCAAGCGTAACAAATTTTACTCTGTCATTAAGTTTAATCTTCATAGTTTAGCATTAATTTCTCTACTGGAATAATTTCCAATTACAATCAGTAACTTATTCCAATTACAGCCAATAACTTTAGCCTATTACAATTAGTAGCTTGGGCGTAAGTACTTCACTATCCACCCTCAAGTCCTAGTAGAAAACGTACTACTGCAGAACACATGGGAACTGTAATTATTACAACATTAATATCATATCATATTGTAATCTAAAATCAACAATAAAAGATAATATTAATCGCTCTCAAATTTGAAAGTGAAAGGAAACAGGTTTGAAGGGAAAGGAAAAATGCATTTATGAAGAAGATTCACGAGGCGTTATTCGAAGAGTTATTGCTTCAGAAAAAGTCACAGAAGATTATTTTTCTCAAGTAGAATGGAAATTGGACTAGGGAAATGAAAGCAACATGCCGCTCATGGAAACGTCACAAACAGGTGTTTTATTTGGTTCAGCCTTGAGTGCGGGTTGGAAGGGAAATTTCATGTTGCATGAAACTTTCCTCCAAGCGGGGCGAGAAGAGATACGATGATACCAGGCATTGACATGCTGTCTGGACGAGACGAGGTGGCCCTTCCCAACCAAATTCACCAAACATTGAAGAAAAGGAAAATGGTGGAGATCCGCCAGACTGTAGAAATCTCCGGCCAAATGCTCGTTCTTCGACAGTCGCTTCTCGTACACATCCAACACTTTGCTCAACTTTTCAACGTTACTGTCCACCGCCGCTTCGTCCGTGCTCCCTCCCGTTATCATGGGAATAATGACAAGTTGCTGCACGATGACATAAAGAGGGGGATTGAATTGTTGCGACTCCACCTCGCACCACTGCTCAACCAGAGCTTGCTCCTCAACTGTGCCCCCCAACAGATAGTCGCATTTACCTTGGCCATCGTATTTCTTACACAAATATTTTGCGATTGCTCTCGACTCTGCAACACAAACAATATTTATTTATTAGTGTGGGTTGAGGAAAATAAAGTAGTTTCCAAGTAACCACGCGGTTGGATATGAGTTTATTGCTTTCATAATTAAAATTTTGCTTTTATTTGTTCGTTGAGTCCATTTTAATAATTTAATATAATAAAATATGCAAATTTATTTATGCTTCACCTATAAATAGTGAATACAAATTTGATATTAATAATTTTAATTTAAAATTAAAAAATAGATAAATAAGTTTATAAAAATTTAACATATCATTTATATTTATGATTTATATATCAGAAATATTGGTTGAGAAGTGTACCTAATAAACATGAATTTTTGTAGTAGCCTTATAGGCTTAAGAAAAGACTAGCCGATTAAAGTACCAACCATAAAGTATGGAACAACAAAAGGGAACTAACCATAGAGTATAGAATAGCAAAAGGGGTTAGAGTAGAAAAATAAGTGTCAAGAGTGGAACTGGAATGATAATAAAAAATTTGCCCATCTCTTTGTTCTATAATATTTCACAAACCTTGTGCAAGATATTTAATGATAAATTGAAATTTTTATAACAGCCTCATAAGCTTAAAAAAAACTGGTTGATTAAAGAACCAACCATAGAGTATAGAAAAAAAAAATCAAGAAAAACAAAAAAAAAAAATCAAGAGTAGAAAATTTAGGATTAAGAGTGGAAAATATCCCTAATGATAAAAATTAAAAAATTGAACATCTCTTTGTTCTACCATACTTCACAAATTTTGTGATAGTTATATAGGTAATTAATCAATAAACTTTTATTTTTAATTTTAATTTTTTTAAATTTTAAACTATAATTTTACTATTCAATTACATATATATATATATAATATTTAAATTGTATTTTTATACTTACTTATTAAAAACTTAAATAATTTCTTAATTTATCATTCACTCATTTATTTATGCATTTATTTATATAATAAAAATAAACTATAATTTCACTGCCTAATGGTCAAAGTTCCCATAGTATAATCTAAGCTTATATTAAATGATTGAATAAGAAATTATATATATGAATTAATTATAATATTAAACTAAAAGTGAAGATTAAAATAGAAAATAAACAAAATTAAAATGAATATATATGCCAAAGAACTGTGTAACTAAAACAGCTCTCTATTAATCGTTAAAGCGATTTCATTTATGATACTGATTAGCCTCAAAAGCATTTCCTAATTACATAAAACATATGCATTTATGATACTGATTAACCGCAAAAGGATTTCCTAATCATATAAACAACATGCACAATCACACATTGGCATTACCGAATAAGGTAAGATCTCCGTCTTGCAGGGCAGGTACCTGCCCAAAAGGCTGGAAAAAGCACAAACACAAAAATTGTAAAAGCACGTAGGAATAGAATATCAGTATGGGCATGAATGAAAAAATTCATATAAAACAAGTAACCAGAATGCATGGAAAGATTCAAAAGAAATTGAAATGGCTTACGTTGATCGAGAGAAAGGGGGACTGCTTGTGATGCCCCGCCATGAGATTTACAGGGATCAACTCGTAGCCCACCTCTTTCTCGTTCAAACAGGCCAGCACCGTTGCTGTGCACGATGAGAATGGAACGCCGTGGACCTTGATCAACTCCATTATGAAATATACACCAACGAAAAGGAAGAAAAGGCAGTCTGCGGTTGAACGGAGATGGAGACTCACTCGGAAACCAGCAAAGACCACAACAATTACAGTAATGATTGCCGGATCCTCGCATCTATTTATACACATTCAGTAGCACTATTACAGTGTTTCAATGACGTGTAAAGTGAAGAAACTGGATGTGTGGTAAGACTTTACTGATGTGTGGTAAGAATGATGTCATCCGATAGTATTGCAAGAGTGGTGGCTTCCCTGATGACGTGCATTAATGGGAATGGTGGCTGGCCTGACAATGTGCAAAAATGGAAACGTGGCACAACTGTTAACATATGATGGGGGGCTTCGGATAAGTCAATAGCTAAAGCTGCAATGGAGTAAAGGGAATGTGGCCAAAGCATATTCTTATGAATTATATACTCATCGGTGTAGTTGAACGAGGAAGAGTAGCTGCACTTACATCGTCTAGAAATAGATTGCAAATTTTAGAATTTTCTAGAGTACAGCAAAGAGGAAAGTGAGGTGAATTGAATTCTTTTTTAGGAAAGGAAATCTAGTGAAATTTATATCACATGGAATATATCACATTCAGTTCCTTCGCAGCTGGATGTGGTGGCACAATCTGCACTGAATGTTAAGGTTAACTGCATAATGCATGCAAGTAGGCAAAAAAAAATATCTGTTGGTAGGTACGAATGCGGTGTATCCGTACATTTAATGCCTTATAGCACGTTGAATATTTGCTGTCGTATAGTTTAACCTAACCGTCTGCCACAGGCGCATCTCTGCAGGATATTCATCGTGACTTTAGAAGAGACGGGTGTGCCAGACAGAGATTCATCGGAAGAGAACGTGTATTTTCAGTGATCCATCTCCATTCCATACAACGTACACGGTAGAAGCAGTTATTGTGAATATGAAGTGACAGATCCGTGGGACCCGGAAATGAATTTCATCGATTACGTCGATGTATTGAGATTTCCGAGATCGTGTTGATGCCGAACACACATTAAGATTTTCTGTATATGTCGCTCGAGTTCAGATTTCGGGATCTAGTAGGTAACGAAAACAAATCATTGATTCGTCTGCAGTGACTCAAAGTAATTAGGTCAAAGTAAGTAAAGCATCAGTTTTATGGGATCCAGTTTATATTATGGTAAGTCACTAGTGTTAAAATCTTTGCAGGCCTTATCCTATATACCTTTAGTACAGAAACAAACAATATGAATGCAAGACTCATCTGTTTAGAATTAATTTGCAAATAGTCTTTAGCCTTGTTAGATATTGAATGGAAAAATAATCCATTTAGCTAAATAATATTATGAGTATAATAGTATAAGATATTATGAGTATAATAGTATACGAGTGAGTAAAATTTGGACTGCTATATACGAGATAGTATATAGTAGTCCATAGTTGTAGCTCACAATTAGCATCCACCCTTATTTGAAAATATAATTATGCTTTTCGTGGAAGTACTTGAACATATTGAAGGAGAAACGATAAGGGCAGGGTGGAAGCTTTCTTCCCTCGAAAAATAATAGCCCTACCAACATAAATACAACGAGCAGTATAGAGCCAAAAAAACAAGTAAAATATAATCCAGGAACAAAATCAACAGACAAGAAAATCAAGTAAAATATAATCCATGAACAAAATCAACAGACAAGAAAATCAAGTAAAATATAATCCATGAACAGAGTAAAATAAATCACTCTCGGAGTATCTTCAATATTTCTAGTAAATTTATAATGCACAGGAAACTTAGATATTTTTTATCATCTGCAATTTAAATGTGTATTAGATTGATAATAGCATAAAAGTAAATCCGGGTGAACACAAATTTGACCTCTGAGCCTTTAAGAAGGATATAGACACCATATTTAGGAAACCTCTAATAGAAGCTTTTACTCGTATAATTATATGATGCTCCCGAAGAAAAAACCCATGCTTAACGTCATTATTTCTTACAGTTTGGATGGAAGTAACGCTATTATTCCTTATAGTCATTTATCTCCTCAAATGTAAATATGATATGGTTTTATATGATATTTACATTTTCATTTTCATTATGTTTTATAATTATTAAATTAGCAATTGTCTCAAAAGGTACAAAGAGAGGCCGATAGGATTATTATATTAGAATTGTTGAATTTTTCTAAAAGAGTTAATTAGTTACCCAGCCGTGCAATGCCAAAGCATTATCCCCATTCAAAAGCAAAGAAGTAGCAAATATAAACACCAGTGTTCCACAGTCTCGACTGCGCAAACCAATCATTGCCATCTGAAAAATCAAGAAAATAAAGACGATGACCAGTTAAGGAGATGATAGTGACCCTTTTTGTAGCCTTCTTCGGCCGCCTTTCGTCTAGGAGGCTTCATGCTCACACACATAAAGAAGAATGTCGACTTAAATTCACATAGTTACACACAATTTCTTTAAACTAAAAATATTTTCACATAGTTAATTCATTTTACACCATCTTCAAATTCATTGTGCATGTACCTCTAATCATTCTTCCAAATTAACATATTGTTTTTTTGTAAATTTACGTTGCTACTAAGAGGCCATGAAAAACTATCATCAACTTACCCGGACGCAACATTAAACTATGAACCATACCAAAATTAAAGTATATTATATTAAAACTATATTAAACCTTAATTGAATTATCTTGAAACTATATTAATTAGCTATATATAAATATTGATGGTTATATATTTGATTATCTATGAAAATAGTATAAACATGTTTTTTTGATGTTAAAGGGAGTGGGAAAGAACAACAATGGAAAGTCTTAAAATTACAAATACCAAAATGATTATAAATATCAAAATTAACAGGCAGAAATCTATCTTAAGTATGGATCTAACATGGGCCTAGAGGGATCAAATTTCTTCCATGGAACTTTTTTAAAGCGCAAAAATACAATGTGCTAGTTATTTTTCATTGTTTAAATTGTATTTTTGACTGCTAATTAGAATATATATAACCAAATAAAAAATTTAATCATATATTTTTTTTTCTATATATAAGTTATATTGAAATTGATATCCACAAAAATTAGTTTCAAATAAATTTTCAAATAATTTATTTAAATCTATTATTAAAATATTTTTAAAAAATATAAAATTTAAATATCTAATTCACACTCAACATCTAATTCACACTCAAATTATCTCATGTATGAATTATGAATTGAGTCCAGCGTTAAACACTCAACTGAACAACATTAAATCATTAACAATGTTACATATGTGTAGATATATACCTTTTTACACACCCCATTAAAACTATTTGGCACAAGAGGGTGCCTATCAATGCAATCTTCAGCTGGGCTATCCATACAGTGTCTTTCTTAAAGAAGAAAGAATGTCACTGATCATTAACTTAAATTTATTAAATTTAAAATGAAAAAGCTCACGAGATTAAGATTCTAAAAAAATCTCAATCCTCAATGTAAAATAAAGAAAAAAATATTAGATGTAAATAAAGGGAATATTTTTTATTAGATAGATGTGATATGTTGAACAACCAACTAAGTAAATATTAGATGTAAAATAAAGGGAATATTTTTTATTAGATAGATGTGATATCTTGACCAACCAAGTTTTTAAAACAAAAATGAAATGATGAAACGCATATTCCAAAATACGACGTCCACCCACTCTTGCATAAAATTTGTATATAATAAAACCACCCACTCTTGCATAAAATTTGTATATAATAAGAGAGATATTTGACGATCAACAAATTTTCGTTTGACCGAAAAGGTAAAGTTGAAATTCCACACCTGTAGGAACAATAACCAAAATCTGGTTTATTTCGTGTTTAATTTATGAATACAATACATTTTTTTTAAATTCTCTATTTGGAGAGCGAAAGGATGATGATTAATTTTTAATTCAAAAATAAATTATTTCTATATTCCCGGCATGGAATGCATAGAGATTATGCTAGTGGGATGAATTGCACATTATTCGTGATGGAGAAAGTAGTTAAGAATTCTTTCCAAATTGACTACCGTAAACTGCACATTAACCGTGATGGAGATAGTAGTTAAGAATTTCGTTCCAGATTGACTGAGCTTTTGTTTGAATCGGAAATTTATTAGATTCCTACTTAGAAGATTAATTTTATCAATTAAGAAAGGATAATTTGGAAATTTAATCTTATATCTTGTCAGCTCGGTTAAGTTTGGGTGATTATGGAGCATAAATGTTATCCTCTATACTGCACTTTTAGATTTTGTTTGTAACATGTTTTGTTGTTTCTTAGATTTTTTTTTAACATGTTTTGCTGTTTCTGAGTCAATTGTTGTTGATACGGTAAGCCATTTAGAGATTAAAGGGCGAAATGCTTGGCTTCATCTAAAAAAATACTAACTAACTTTGAATTACTATATCTTGTAAGAATGATAATAGTTCCTTTAACGTTAACTGCATTGTATGCATTAGAGAACTACCTGTAACCTCGATCTCCTTCCACCAACCCTCAAATTTCGCCAAAAAGATAAGGTGTTGAACCCAGAATCTTTCAAAGTGGAATGGGCGGTTATGGTGGAGTGTTTTCAAATCACTAGATGGATTGGCCAACGATACGGACCCATGCATGGAAGATTCATTGCTTCCATGAAGAGGTCGCATTCCAACAAGTCTTCAATAAGAGGAAACGACTTAGCCTGCAAGCAATCTGGTGTTTAACTCCTATCTGGTTATTTCAAGTGTGCTTTCCATTCATTGTATCAACCTCTACAAGTTTTAAATCCTGGATCAAGTCTTGAAAAATGAATGACGCAGGCTCCAAGCGTCGGATCCCACCTATCTTCTCCTATAGGCTCCGAATCAGATTGAAATTTCCGCCTAAAATACAACCCTCTCCCTTGGTTTGACATTAGAGCATCTTGATCTCATTGAGAAATCATTCTTTCCCATTTGGGGCTTTCAGATGGTGGTTCTAGTTTTAACAAATTTCTTTGGATTGCGCTCCTCACAAGAATCTTCTATATAGACTCAAAACCTGCCTTTGCATTCCCGAGAGCCTTTGCGCAGGAGCCATCAATGACATATTCTATAAATTATGGTGGCGAAGACTAGAAGCTGCGTAAAACCAGCCACCAACCAAGATTTCATTAAAGCCGAGAGAGGAATTGGGATCCCTAACGACTTTTCATTAAATCTCGATTTCATTAAAGCCGAGAGAGGAATTGGGATCCCTAACGACTTTTCATTAAATCTCAGCCAGGATGGAGACGAATACGAGAATATCCATGAATACACGACGCGGCTCCCTTGCAGAGCTGTGCGGTTATGCGCCAACGTGTGAGCACAGATTGCAGTATCCATGAATACACGAAGCGACTCCTTTACAGAGCTGTGCGGTTATGCCCGCTCTATATTGACGCCACGTGTGAGCACAGATTGCAGAACTTCCAGTTGTGTTGTTCTATTCCGACGCCACGTGTCAGCATAGGAAGCAAAGGGACGACGAAAGTCCTTTTCAAAGGGAGCTGTGCGGTTATGCCCGCTCTATATTGACGCCACGTGTGAGCACAGATTGCAGAACTTCCAGTTGTGTTGTTCTATTCGGACGCCACGTGTCAGCATGGGAAGCAAAGGGACGACGAAAGTCCCTTTCAAAGGAAGGCCTATCGGCCTAATAAGGAAATGTGGATTTTTTTAATATGAAAAGTAAATTAATTTATATCTAAAATATATTAATATTTATTTGAAAATGAGTGGATTTTTTTATTGTACTTATAATTTGATCACTGCATAGATAGGCTCTCTACATACTAGGATGAGGCAGATCTCACATAAAAACGTAAACATGTAAATGTAAATGTAAACGACAAAAAAGATGTATTGTAAATAAATAAATATATAAATAAACTAGAGATATGGTCAATAAATAAAGCTTTTTTATATTCATTAAGAGGTATGGTAAATAAATAAAAATATAAATAAACAAAAAGTATGGCAAATAAATAAAACCTCATTTTATATTTATTCCATAAACTTCTTTATATTTACTAAAACTCAAAAAATATGTTTTATTTAGGTGAATTCTGTGAACCAAATACCATGAGACAAATAAGTATTAATATAATGAGCCAAATATCATATTTATAAACGAGGTATAAAAAGTTATGATAAATAAATAAAATTATATCAAATAGGGATTAGAAATCAACATCTAATTATATACGGAGTCTATGGGCCACAATACCATGGTAAATAAGAAGAAATATGATAAATAAATAAATATAAATATAAATAAACCATAGCTATGATAAATAAATAAAACATCTTCTAATATTTACTCCATAAACCTCTTTATACTTACTAACACTCAAAAAATGGGTTTTATTTAGGTGACACCTATGGGTCAAATTTATTTTTTTTCTTTGCAAAGGCTAATTCTATTAACTGAAAAGTAAAATATTTTTACAAGCAGTTGAGGCCTTAGATAAAATTACCCAAGAGCACTCAACCCATCAAAACTGCCCCAGTATAGGGAGAACCTGGGAAAACTAGTTTAAGAGAACTTGAGAGTAGAAGTGGAAACTAGAGATGACCCGCATGACAAAAGAAGGGACTCGAAAGCAAAACAGAGATATTCCATAGCTACCTCGAGATATTTGGTGTGCCACTGCCCTGTAGGAAAAACAACACCATCTATCTGGAGATGCTGAACCGAAGCTGCCTTCAAAACCGCCTGAAGTTGATCGTATGAAACACCAGCAAGGCCAAAAGAGTAGGCATGCCCATGTGGCATTATTCTGCCACGTCCTCGCTTGGTAGCTCCTCCCCCAGCTGACACATAATGCCCGTTTGCATGCCATCGTTGCCTGCTATCTCGCCCTCTGTCAGCATCCTCGAGAGATCAGTGGCATTGAAGTTACCTTCCCCTTCCACCGGGACAATGGCATCAGGAGGCAGAGTGGCGAGAGGAGCAACTTCCCTGTCAAGAATTTTCCCTGTGAGATTCTTCGGGCTTCCCTCTAACGAAATCGGCTCACTGCTCTGATAAGGCTCAGACGCAACGCGAATCACAGGTTGAGGCCGGTTATCTTCTTCAGAGAGGATGATGGTAATATGAGCGGTGATCATTGGCCTGTTGAGGTTACTCTGAAACTTAAAGTGAGTGGTCTGGAATGCACTATTCGGGGTCTGCCGGCGAGCAGGGCTCAGAGGAGGCGAATCACCTGGAGAGGAGAGAATATTAATGGGATGCAGTCCAGGGTCCCCAGAACTGCTCGCCATTGAACGCCTTCGGCCACCACAGTGCGCCCCGGAGCCACTCCTCATACTCTGTCGAACCATGATGAGATGAAGAAGGGGAGGCATAGAAAGACCAGGGGCAGGACATGAAGACAACTCAGGGAACCACTTCAATTGCTTATGATAGGCCTTAGAGAGCGAAAAGGGCCGCACAAATCGATCCTTCAAGCAAATAGAAATCTCAGCATAATCAGACTTCAGACCAGAGGGCGGGGAGCAGGCAGGAAGCTTGCCTTTGTTATCGGAGACCCACTTTCCACCAAGACCCACAACAAGCTGAAGCCTGGAGCATGAAGGCTGAGCATAAGTTATGGTGAGGTTGAACCAGAGCGCCATCAATTTAACGAACACTGCTTCTCCTTGGACGTCGCGAGACATTAATTCACATATCTTACCAAATCCACCTCTCTTAAGGCTATCCGTCTTGCGCCGGACGAAATCCTGGGTTGCCACGCTGATCTGCAGCTGACAGTACCATGTATGTCTGTTAATCATTACGGGCATTAGAGGTCATTAATGTCACCCGCATCCGAGTCCTATGGGTCAAATTATTATTAATACCATAAAAAAACATTATTAACCCTAATATTAATATAATAATAATATTATTATTATTATTATTATTATTATATTAACATATTAATATTATTAAATTTAGTAGCTTTCGATTAATTCAATATTAAATATGTTATATTGTAATATATATTAAATCTAGATATATATGGGAGGGAGGAACAAAGACATAGACTCATAGAGGTGGAGAGATAGGGGGAGTGACAAGGGAGAGATGGAGATAAACTTAAGGATAGGGGAGAGGAGGAATGAAGAGAGAGAGAGAGAGATGAGTGAGAGATGTGGAAAAGGGTACGAGAGGGAGACACGAAGATGGAGGTGGAGAGAGAGAACGAGAGAGGGAGGGAGATAGTGAGAGAATTGGAGGTCAGGGGTGGCAAAGAGAGAGAGAGAGAGATAGAGATGGGGGAAGAGAGAGGAAGGTAGGAGAGAAAGTGAGAGAGAGGAAGGATGAGAGAGAGGAGTAGAGAAGGAGGGAAGAATAAAGACATAGAGAGTAAGAAGTGGAGAGAGAGGGAGTGACAAGGGAAAGATGGAGAGGGAGAGAGAGTGTGTTTAGGGGTGAGATAAAGAGACAAAGAAAGAGAGACATAGAGAATAGGGGAGAGAAGGAGAGGAGGAGAGATATAGTAACATAGTTGGAGAGAGAGAGAGAGAGAGTGATGGGGGAAGAGAGAGAGAGAGAGAGAGAGAGGAAGAATGAGAGCTAAGACTTAAGAGAGAGGATGCGAGTGATCTAGGAAGAGAGAGGATTGGAGGGAAAAGAGAGAGAGAGAGTGATGGGGGAAGAGAGAGGGAGGTAGGAGAGAAAGGGATAAAGAGGAAGTGTGAGAGAGCGGACTTGAGAGAGAGGAGGAGAGAGGGAGGGAAGAAGAAATACATAGAGTGAGAAGTGGAGAGAGAGAGTGTGTGTGACAAGGGAGATATGGAGAGAGAGAGTGTGTATGTTTGGGGGTGACATAAAGACACAAATAAAGAGAGATGGAGAGAATGGGGGAGAGAAGGAGAGATGAGAGAGGAGAGGGGGAAGGATATAGTAATAGAGTTGGAGGGTGAAAGGAGGAAGGGAGAGAGGAAGGGAAGGGGGAGAGAGGGAGGGAGGGGGGAGAGAGAGAGATGGAGTTGGAGGGGGAGAGAGGGAGGTAAGGATAAATAATTAGAGAGAAAGGGGAAGTGATAAGAAAAATGGAGACAGAGGGAGAGAGGATAACAAGAGGGAAGCGAGATAGAAGTGGGGGAGAGGGAGAGAAGGGGAAGAGAGAGAGAGGGAGGGATAGAGAGATTGATAGATATGGAGTGTGAGAGAATGTGTGTCTGGGGGCTTGAGATAGAGAGACAAAGATAGAGAGATGGAGGGATATATACATATATATGGAAGGGGAAGAGAGGGAAGAATATTTATTTCACTAGATGCATTGATTTCAGTTTAGATGGTGATTTATAATCCTATTTCATTACTTTCACTAGATGCATTGATTCAATGTAGATGATTTATATTCCTATTTTATTTCCTGCACTAAATGCATTGATTTTAGTCTAGATGGTGATTTCTAATCTTATTTGATTGCTTGCACTAGATGCATTGATTTTAGTGTAGATGCTGGTTTATAATCCTATTTGCTTACTTGCACTAGATGCATTTATTTTAATGTAGATGTTGGTTTATAAAGTTAGTTTCTTACTTGCACTAGATGCATTGATTTGAGTGTAAATGTTGATTTTTAATTGTATTTGATTACTTGCATTAGATGAATTGATTTCAATGCAAATGTTGTTTTCTAATATTATTTGATTTCTTGCGTTAGATGCATTGATTTCAGTGTAGATGTTGATTTCTGATTTGATGTAATTGGATGTATGATGGTACATTAATTTTAAAGTGATTGGATTAATATTGTGCATTGATTTCAATGTAAGCATAAAATTTTATTAATAATGTACATTGTTTTCTGTGTTATAGTAATTCAACCTATTAATATTGGAGAGAAAGAGAGGCAACATATGATGTTTACTACAATATCTCGAGCTAAAGATTTAAATTGTTGATGATTTAGCCTGTCCTTTTCATATAATCGATATGAAAAGACGAAAAAAGTAACAAGGGTGACAATAAGAATAGTAGAAGGAAATAGTTTGATATTAATCACAATGAAAGACTCTTTATAATTTAGTATATTCTTATTATTCACATTTTCTGTCATTCAACACTATTACATTGTCATTTTACATTCAAATTTTTTATTTCATCATTAAAGTTATTCACAATATTTATCATCTCAACAAATTGAGGTAACTAAGAAAATTTAAAATTAAAATGACCAGATTAATCTGAGACATATTTAGCCTATTTAAAATGACTATATTATTATTAAATTAATTTACATATTATTCATAAAATTAATCATATGTTCATTAGATTTTCTTTGGCTGCACACGACTGAAACTAGCCTAGATCCATCTTAAATCTGGATCTATTAAGCACCGAGAGGGATCAAATCTCTCGAGGTGCAAACCTTTCCTCAAGTTTTGCACTCAAAAAATATGTTTGCGCCTTGATAGATTTGATCCCTCTCGGCGCTTGATAGATCCGAAGTTAAGATGGATCTAGGCTAGTAGCTTTCCATTGAGAACATTATTATTATCAGGGACTCCAAATCTGTCATAAACTGGATTAAGGGTTGTTCCTCCTTGAATGTTGCTTTATTCCACTAGTTTCAGTAGGTTTTGCATCTAAGTGATTCTTTCGTCCATATATCTTTTTCCCATGTCTATCAGGAACCAGATTTTGTGGCTGACTATCTTTCAAAGAGCGGTGTTTCCTAGGCGCCAGGTTTTTTTCATCTCATCTTCCTCATCAACAACGTGGTCCATTCATCTAGTTTCTTCCCTACACTTTGATTGGTTTTGGTTTTTTTGCCTCTCATTTTCACTTCCTAGATATGTCTTTCAATTTGTTGGTCTTGGGCCATTATGACAGTGGTTTTTGCCTTCTTTTGGCATCCATGAGGGTTGTATTATGTGCTTTAAGTGGAGTAATGTCTTGGTTCATGTTTTGTTACATTTTGGGCCCTCATTCCTAGGTGGTATCTTCTAAGTCTGTTTGGTTTTGTTCTGGGTTCCAAGTTATTTTGACTTATGTAATTACTTTTATTTGATGAAAATTGATAGTTTTTTTCCCTGAAAAACCTAATATTAACCCCAACCATCCTTTTCCAAACTCCTTATTATCTAATTTAGTGACCCTAATAACCCTATTGTGATTTACCTATAACTCTATTGTGCTTCCTAAGAACTGCTATTGTCACATAAAAGACTAACATGTCACCATTAACATTTAAACCAAAATGAGAAAGTGATCAACCAAATCAAATATACTTAACTTGAACATTGATGTGAACATTGGTTAGCATGGCATTTTATACCATCATATATAACCATTTTAAAGGTTTTTTTGCATGCATATCACTATTTTTTTTGACATTTTTTCATAGATAATAGTTGTTATAGTTCATTTAACAGAATCATGAGTATCTTAGTTTTCCCACAATGTAGAAAGTTTTTAATTTACCAAGCGTCTTAGAAAAGTTTGTGCTTAAGAAAGTTAATTGTTTTGATTCTACACCGTCTTCTTCTAACATTGTAATAAAAATACTCCATTCTATTCAAATTCAAAAGTGATTGCAATTCTCTATAAAATTCCATTACTATCTATCAAATATTCAATAATTAACTTCATATATTACCAATTCTATATATAAAATTACTAATATTATTAAAAAGCATTATCACAATTATATATCCTCGTGAAATTTTTGTCTTTTATTATGAAATAAAATATTTAATTTTATGGCTCTTAATATATTATAAAAAAAAAAAAAAATAAGATAATTATTTTTTTATATATCTTAAATTTTTCTAATCAAAATATTTTTAACCAACATAAGAATACAAAGAAAAAATTTAAAATATATTCACCATTAAAGTCAATGCACTGCATGAAATTAATTGTTAAACTAAATTTATAAAATTCCCCCAAAATATTTTAAAAGAATTTCTTTAAATGCACTAAGCCCTTAATAATATCAAATATTACTTTTATCAATTTTGTTAATTTAATTATATAATACTTTTATCTCTAAAATCATAATAACTCTTTACTTGATATTAAAATATAATCTAACATTCCTAAAAATATTTTCTTAACTTTATCGGGCAGTCTAATTAATAGAAAAAATCATTTTTTTTTTTAATTTCTCTAGTTAATTTTGTTGTATATATTTTTAAAAATCATATGTTTAAATCATTTAATTTGCAAATATCTAGTTTCTCAAGGTTTTTCAGGATGCTAAATTTATTTTATACATTCTAAAGTATATTTTAAACAACAGAAAATCACAATGTTGCTAGAAATGGTATTGTCAGATTCTAGCCAAAATCTATTAATTAGAATATATCTAACATTAAGAATAACATAATCATATAAATTAAATGAAATAGTTGATAAATACAATTAAGAATAAAAAAACTTACATATAAATTAACCAAAAAAAATCATATAAATGAACTTCATATAACTTTATTTTAA